>PVJX010018447.1:0-36490 GCA_004027295.1 Dolichotis patagonum
TTTTTTGGTACCGGGGATTGAACTCACGACCTCACGCTTGCCAGGCAGGCACTTAAGCCACTGAGCTAAATCCCCAGCCCTGTTTTTGTCTTTTTGAAACAGAGTCTCGCTACGCAGTTCAGGCCAGTTTTGAGCTCACTTTGTAGCCCAGGTTTGTCTCAAATTTGCAACAATCCTCCTGCCTGTTATTCATCCTCCTGCCAGTTTATTAATCCTGAGTGCTGGGATCACAGGCATGTACCACCACACCCTGTTTCAAGAAGGTTGCTGATACAACTGCCTACACCTGATGTCACCCCGTGGAGTGGGAGACACAGAAGATGCCACCACTGAATGCTTGGCTATTGTAATGTTTCACAGTGGTCCGCATCACCCTGTAGAGTGTCCTTCTTTTCCAATTTTTACTGGCCTGAACTTGCTCTGTAGAGCATATTTCTTTTCTTTTCATACCTTTAATAAATGTGAAGAGTTGGGTATAGTGGTGCATGGCTTTCAGGAAGCTGAGGCAGGAGGATCACCATGAGTTCAGTTGAGGCCAGTCTTGGTTACATACTGAGTTCAAGGCCAGTTTGAACTATACAGCAAGACCTTGTCTCAAAAGTCAAAAAACAAAACAGAAACCTCACAATATTTTGCTATCATCTAGACCAATTCTAAAAGGAGACTCCAGTGCTCCAAAATCCAGTAACACTTCTATTTTGATTTTTATATTAAGTTTATTTATTCCTTTATTTAGGCTTTTTGAGATAGGGTCTCATTGTATAGTTTAGACTGGTCTTGAACTAACTATGTAGCCTACAATAGTCTTGAACTCACAGAGATCCTCCTCAGTCTCAATCTCCTGAGTGCAGGGATACAGGAGCACACCACCACACCCAGTTTGTTAAAATCTTTATTTGAGGCGGGATCTCACTATGTACTTCAGGCTGGCTTGAACTCACTATGTAGCCCAGGTTGGTCTCAGCCTCCTGAGTAGCAGGGTCACAGGTGTGTGCCACCACACCCAACTAGTGCATTCATTTTAATGCAAAGCAGCATCATTAGAGAGCCAGGTGGATCTTTCTGCTTAATATTCTATATACTGTTTCCAAACTGCCTACCAGAAGCTGTGGTTATCCATAACGAAAGTGCTCTTACTATTTGGGTTAAGTGTCCCATGCTTATAATCACATAATACAATTGTTGGCATAACATAACAACTCTCTTTTAAAGGAAATTAAATAGTCTAAACCAGGTATGGTAGCCATGCCTATAGCCCAGGTGAGATAGGAGAATTACAAGTTTGGCAACAGTGTGGACTATTTTGGAAACTCTATCTCAAAAAAAAAAAATTAAAAAATAGTTTAATATGAGGAATCAAGGTCTAGGAACAGGAATTCAAGTCACCATGAGTGACACATTCCACCAGAGAGAGATTGCATGGACTTTTGCAGTCATAAAGCAAAGTCATGAATTAAAACACTTACAAAATACTCACAAGGGCTCCTCAGGTAGGAGACTATGGCAAGGGAAAGGAGTCTCTTCTGTAGGATTCAGACATCACTTTCTCAGTTTTGAGGGTAGAGTAGAGGCTTGGTAGAGTACATTTAACATTCCCAGATGTTTACCTGCATGATTGTTAGGAAAATATTAGGTCAGATACAAAGGCTAGAAGGAAAGGGCTCCTTTTCTAAATGACCTAAGAGAGACCAAGACAACTTTGGCTTTTCATTTACAGCACTTCATCTCTCTACAAAGTGTTCTGCTCAGCAAAGATCAAAGAATCTGCCAGTTCTTCAATACAATTGTTTGTTTCTTCATAATTAATTTTATTGGTACACCTTTGATATACATAAAGGTCACACCTTCATCATAGGGAATTTGTACCTGTATATAATATATCTTGATTCTTTTTATCTCCATTCACCTTCCCTCCTTTTTTACAAAAATTTTGTTTCTTTTTTTAACTTTTTTTTATTTTAAAGAGAAAAAAGGTAAAAAAAACAAGAAGCAAACAATTAAAAAACAATAACAAAAGCAAAATGACAACAGCACCAACAAATAATGGTGATATAGCATTTCAAAACAAGATAAGAATTTAACAATGATTGTTTTATGACATATTGTTACCCTCAAAATAATTGCTCAGGCTACCGGAGACAGGTGCGCAAGATTGATCAAACAATATAATTGCCCTTAGAGCAACTTCTTTCCCTTTTACCATATCTAGTGTAACTCTTGGATCTTATTTACTCTTTCAGTTACTTACACTAGTGAGACAATATGCTACTTATGCATGCAAGTCTGATTTATTTCACTTATGAGTATGAATTCGAATTGCATTCATTTAACTATAAAAGCCTTGAATTTATCATTCTTTATGGTTCAGTAGTATTCCATTTTATGAAAATATCATCTTTTTTATCCATTCCTCAGTTAGGAGGGCAGTTAGTGGGCATTTGGATTGTTTCCAAGATCTTGTTTTTACAAATTGTAGAGCTACAAACATGGTTGCACATATGTCATTGTAGTGTAATGTTTGCAATTCTTCTGGGAAAATATCCAGAAGGAGAATAGCTGGGTTACAATGGAACCTCTAATCCTAGTTTTTTGAGCAATCTCCATACTGATTTCCACAGTGGTTGCACCAGTCTACACTCCCACCAACAATGGAGAAAGTTCCTTTTTTCCCCACAGCCCCACCAGAATTTGTTATTAGTTAATTTCTTGATATTAGCCATTCTTTGCAGAGTAAGATGATATGTCAGTGTTGTTTTAATTTGTGTTTCTCAAATGACCAATGATATTGGGCACTTTTTCATACATTTATTTGCCATTTGTATTTCTTCATCTGAGAATTCTGTTTTCATCTCAGATGCCCATTTTTGGATTGGGTCTTTAAGTTTGGAAGGCCTTATTTTTTCAATTCTTTATTTGTTCTAAATAAAGGTCCTTCTAGGGACAGTTGGAAAAAACCTTTTCTCAATCTGTGGGGTTTTTTTTTTCACTCTGTTGGTGATTTCTTTCAATGTGCAAACATTTTTTAATAAGGTGAGATTGAAGTTGTTGAATCTTTGAAGCACTTCCTGTGCAGTTTGGTTTTTATTCATCAACTCTTTGCCTACTCCATGTCCTTAAGATCTCTGCTTACTTTGTCTTAAAGTAGGTTTAGTGTGTCTGTCTTAATATTTAGATCTTTGATCCATTTTTATTTTAGTTTAATGCATGGTGATAGACATGGGTCTAGTTTAAGTCTTCAGCGTGTAGAAAGCCAGTTTTTCCAATACCACTTATTTTTTTTTATAATTTTTTTTATCTTATTTTAAAAGGGAGTAAAATTAAAAACAACAAAACAGAACAGAATGGGACATAAGAAAGCATAAATTTCAAAGCTAGATAACCAGAGATCTTCACCATCTGTCATATTGTCTCTTGTTATCTTCCACATGGTTGTCCTTATCTTTGCATGTGTAGAGCTCATACTAAATAACAGCCAATCTTTTCACAAAATGTGCAGTTCACTGGCTCCCACTTGCTAGGCAGGAGGGAGGGGGAGGGTGGACACGGGATGGGGCACAGGACAACATGAGATGTCTGATTCTCAGCCCACACGCCGGCAGAATCACAGTTGCCCCCCCAGAGATGGGAAGAGTTTCTTGTTCTCCCAGCACCCCAAGTCAACCACACTGTGCAGGTCCTGATGCGCCAGAGTCTCTCTCCTTTGGGCTGCCGAAAGTCTGCCACACTCTCAGCTGCCCCCAGAGTGGGGGGGAGTTCCTTGTTCTCCCGGCACCCCAAGTCAACCGCACGGTGCAGGTCCCGAGGTGCCAGGGTCTCTCCCCGGCAGGACCCCTAAAGTCTGCCATACTCACCTGATATTTCTTTCTGATGAATTGACCATTCCATTTCCAAAGTTCTGAAATGGCCAACAGACCACAGAAAGAATTCTCTTTAGGCTCCTGTTTGAAACCAGCAGCTACAGCGATCTGCTGGCCTTGCTTCAGGGCAAGTCAATACCACTTATTAAAGAGGCTTCCTTCCAGTGAACGTTTGGCCCCTTTGTCAAAGATAAGGAGGTTGCATGTGTTTGTAGTTGTCTCTGTATCCTCTGTTCTGTTTCATTGATCCTCAGGTCTGTTTTCTTTGCCAGTTCCATGCTGATTTTATTATATTGACATTGTACTATAATTTCAAGTCTAGAACTGTGATGCCTCCTGCCTTGCCTTTGTTGCCCAATAATGCCTTGGCTATTCTAGGCCTCTTATGGTTCCATATGAATTTTAGGCATGTTTTCTCTAGATCTATGAGGCATGCTAATGGTATTTTGAATGGGATTGCATTAAATCTGTATAATAGATTTGGGAGTATGGCCATTTTCACAATGTTGACTCTTTCTATGAGCAAGGCATATCTTTCCCCTTTCTGAATTCCTCTTCAATTTCTTTTTTCAGAGCACTATAGTTTTCAATGTACAAATCTTTTTCTTCCTTTGCTGGATTGATTCCTAAGTATTTCAGCTTTTTTTTTTTTTTTTTATGTTGTTGTAAAGGGTGTGGTTTCCCTAATTTCTCTCAGTGAGTTTGTTGTTTGTGTATGGAATGCTATTGACTTTTGAGTATTGGCTTTGTATCTAGCTATGCTGCTGAGTTTCCTTATTAAGTCTGCAAGTTTGTTGATGGAGTTTTGAGGATCTTCTATGTAGAGTATCATGTCATCTACAAATGGTGATAACTTAACTTCTTACTTTCCTATCTTGTTTCCTTTTATTTCTCTCTCTTATCTAATTGCACTGGCTAATGTTTCCAGAGCTATATTGGATAGGAGTGGTGACAGTGGAAAACCTTGTCTTGTTCTGATTTTAGAGTGAAAGCTTTCAGTTTTTGACCATTTAGTATGATGTGGGCTGTTAGCCATAGATGGCTTTTATCAGATTGAGTTAAAGACCATCTATTCTGATTTTCTCTAGCGTTTTTACCATGAATGAGTATTGGACTTTATCGTTAAGTTTTTCTGCATCTATTGAGATGATCATGTGATTTTGTCTTTCATTCTGTTGATATGCTATATTACATTTATTGATTTGTATATGTTGAACTTCCCTGCATGCCTGGGACGAATCCCACCCAGTCATGGATATAATCTTCTTGGTTATTTGCTGCATTCTGTTTGCTAGTGTTTTATTGAGATTTTTTGCATCTGTATTCATTAGAGAGATTGATCCGTAATTTTCCTTTTTGGTTGGATCTTTCTCTGGTTTTTGTATCAGGATAATATTTGCTTCCTAGAATGAATTAGGGAGAACTGCTTCCCTTTCAATTTCATTAAAAAGTTTTAGGAGTGTTGGCATTAAATCGTCTCTAAATTTCTTGTACAATTCAGCTGTGAATTCATCAGGACTGGGACTCTTTTTGTTGTTGTTGTTAAGTTTTTAATTATGTTTTCAATTTCATTAACTGGCATTGGGTTATTCAGAAGTTTTATAGGATTATAGGAATCTGTCCATTTCTTCTGCACTTTCAAAACTGAGAATAAAGATCTTCTGTATTTCCACAGGGTCTGTAGTAACTTCACCCTTTTCATTTCTATTGCACAAATTTGAGTTTTTTCTTTCCTTTTTTAAATAAGGTTGGCTGGGGTTTATCAATTTTATTTATTCTTTCAAAGAACCAACTTCTCAATTTATTAATTCTTTGTATTGTTTTCTTGGATCAATTGCATTAATTTCTGCTCTGATCTTTATAATTTCTTTCCTCTTTTCTTTGGGCTTTGGACTTGACTTGTTCTTTTTGTAGAAGATTGATATGCAGCAGCAAGTTGTCTGTTTGTTCTCATTCTGTTTTCTTGGTGTGAGAATTCACCACTATAAATTTCCCTCTGAGGACTGCTTTCATTGTATTCCACAGGTTCTGGTAAATTGTATTTGCATTTTCATTTGATTGTATATATTGTCTAATAGTATATGTAGTTTAATTTCTTCTTTAATTTTCTCTGTGGCCCACTTCTTGTTCAGTAGGGTGCTATTTCATTTGCTTTTGCAAATGAAGCTTTTGAAGCTTCATTTGCAAAAGCTTTTGCAGTTTCTTTTGTTATTAATTTCCAATTTCATTGCACTATGGTCAGATTATATGCATGGGATAAATTCATTTACTCTGCATTTACTTAAGCGTTCTCTATAGACTAGTATATGGCTTATTTTACAGAATGTTCCATGTATAGTTCAGAAGAATGTGTATTCTGATGTTGCTGGGTGGAACACTCTCTACAAGTTTAGTAAGTCCACATATTCACAAGTCTGATTTAGTTTTGTTAACTTTTTTTTTTTTTGCTGATTTTTTGTCTAGTTTATCTGTCTTTTTCTGACAATAGGATGTTAAAAATCTCCTATTATAATTGTATTATTGCTTATTTGATTTTTCATGTCTATTAGTATTTGTCTTACATAGTTGGGTACTCCCATATTTGGTGCATATATATTTATGTATGTTATCTCTTCCTCTTGAAGTTTTCCCCTACCAAGTCTGTAGTAACCTTCTTTATCTCTTTTGAGCATTCTTGGTTTGAAGTTTACATTGTCTGCAAACAGAATAACTACCCCTACTTTTTTCTAGGTTTCTGCTTTTTTCCCAGGTTCGCATGGAGTATTATTTCCATCCTTTAACTTTCAGTCTATGAATTTCCTTTCAAGTTAAATGTGTTTTTTGTACACGACATACTGTTGAATTTTGTTTCTTGATCCACTCTGCCAGTCTGTTTCTTTTGATTGGTGAGTTGAGTCCATTTACATTAAGGGTTATAACTGGTATGTATTGGCTTATCTTTATCATTTGTCTTTCTGTTGTTGATTCCTTACTTTTGCTTTCTGTTTAATTGCTTATTCTGCTTGTTAGTTTCCTTCTGTTATTGTTCTTGGAATTGTGGTCATTTTTATCTCTTTCAGTACTCTTTGTAATGTTGGTTGGGTGGTCATGAAGTTCTTCAGCTGTTCTTTGTCATTAAAGTATATTATTTCCCCACTGATTTTGAAAGATAGTTTTGCAGGGTACATCAGTCTGAGTTTGAAGTTGTTTTCTTTCAGTACTTGAAATACTTCACTCCATGCTCTTCTTGACCTGATAGCTCTTGTTGAGAAGTCTGCCATGATTCTAATAGGCTTTCCTTTATAAGTGATCTTTTTTTTTTATCTCTAGAAGCCTTTAATATTCTGTTTTTATGCTGAGCTTATGGGATCTTGATTATTACATATTGAAATCTCGATTGATTTTGGTTATGGCTAATGGAGTTGTATGTGCCTTGCTTATCTGATGTGACTTTCTTTTCCTATGTTTGGGAAATTTTCTGCTATTACTTTTGCAAATAATCTTTTTATGTCATTTGTGTTGTCTCCTTTTATGTAGACACTTATTAATCTTATATTATTTCTCTTTGCATCATCTTGCAGCTATTGATTGTTATTTCCTAATTCCTTGTTATTTTTAAGAGAGCTTCCTTTCATGATCACTAGCCACAATCCTTTTTTCAAAATCCAAGAGTCTGTCTTCAATTTCATTTATGCAGTTTTGCCAGCTTTCAGTGGGATTTTTGATTTCCTGGATATATCTCCTTGAATCTGTTTCATATATTCTAATTGTTTCCTATAGTTTTCATTCAAGATATATCACTTCTGTTATTACCTTAGAGATTATTTCTGTTCTGATTTCCTTTACAGCTTCCTGAAGTTGTTCCTTTACTTCCATTGCTATCATTTCAGAAATTTCAGGTGTTTGACTTCCGATTTAATCCGTGTCTACGTCTCCTATGCTTGATCTGGATGGGCTGGAAGTTTGAGATAGCATTTTGTTCTTTTCTTTTTTTGGCATTTTCTGTGTTCCTCAGAATCAGCCTGATGTCAAGTCCTAGTTGCTCCCAGTAGTGGTGGTCCATCAATCAGCAGGCCTCACTGAGGGTTGCCAATGGTTGATGGCCACTGGGCACAGACTCTCAGTCCCCATGGGCTTCAGAGATGCTTCCTAGGTGTGGGCAGGTCACTGGGTGCAGATTCCCAGTTCCCATGGCTTCAGAGATGATTCCTAGGTGTTGGTAGGTCACTAGGTGCAGACTTCCAATCTCTGTGGGTCTCACCAAGAGTTCCTAGATATTGCTGAGCACAGACTCCCAGTCCTCTCAGGCCTCCGAGATTGTTTCCAGGTCTGGGTGGGTCACTGAGGGAGACTCCCAATCTCCACAGGCCTCATCAAGGGTTTCCGGATGACTGCAAGTCACTGGGCTGTACTCCCCATCCCCATGGGCCTCAGAGGTGGTTCCCAGGTATGGGCAGGTCACTGAGGGGGGAGACTTACAGTCCTCCTGGGCCTCACCAAGGGTTCCTGCATGACTGTGGGTCATGCACTGGACACAGACTCCTAGTCCTTATGGGCCTCATTGAGGGTTCCTGGATCCAAAAAACTGTGTTTCCTTTACTTTTTTTTTTTTTGCTACTGAGAATTGCACTCCAGACCTTGCATTTGCCAAGCAGGTGCTGTACCACTGAGCTATATCCTTAGCCATGTTTCCATGTTTTTCTTCCATTCTTTTTTTTTTCTTTTTTACTTCCTTTCTTTCTACCTCCTCTCTCTCTTATTCCCCTTCCCATTTGAACTTTTCCTTTCTATTTTCCAGTATCTATCATCCTTTTTGGTCCTTGTTTGTGCTTTTGGTGTCCATTTGTTTTTTGAGAAAGGGTCTTGCTATGTAGTTCAGGCTGATTTTGAACTCACAATATAGCACAGGTAGGCCCTGAACTTGTGGTGATCCTTCTGTCTCAGCCTCCCAAGTATTGGGATTATAGGTGTGTACCACCCTGCTGGGTTCCAAACATGACTTTTTGAGGGAACCTCATCTCACACAAAAAATATCAACTAACTGGACTGGGAATGTAACTCAGTGATAGAGTACTTTTCTAGGATGCTTGAGGCCTTGAGAAGAAGGAAGGAAGGAAGACAGAAGGGAGAAAGGAGGGAGGGGAAGCAGTGAGGAGAAAACAGCTAATAGTGGCAGCTAAAGCAATAATAAAATACTGTACTTTAAGTTATCCTTGTTAAAGATTTTGCTTTTACAAAGTAAAGCTGGGTACAATGGGCATCCCTGTATTCTCAGCTGAAGCAGTGTTACCAGAATCTCCTGGCCACACCAAAATGTTATTCAATAGCATGCTCACCAACTAAACTAAATATTGCCAGGTTCTGAATTGTTCACTTCTCCCTCTGGAGTTAGAGTGCAGATTCTTTTCAGCTTGATCAAAAAACAGAACAATATAAAGTAGTGACCAAGTTTATTTGAGAAAGAGAAAGTGAAGTGTGAAAAACTGGCTCTGCAGAGTGAACTTGGGCAGAGTAAAAGGAGAAAAAGCTAGACAAAAGGATGCCCTGGAGAAAGCAAAGCAGACTGCCACAAGGAAAGTCACAGTAGTGAGCTCCTCATAGCATCTGCTTCTTTATATGTATGTTATCCAAATCTCCAGGAAACTGACAAGAACTTCTACACATGGGTTCTGAGAAGCTGTGCTGGGATCCCACACCTCAGCTGAGGTCAGGCCCAGGCCATCCTGTTGAAAACCTGCCCAAGTTCTTGCAGAAGTCCAGGGGCAGAGCTTCAGGAACTCTTCTGCACATGTGCCTAGGACCTCTGTAATTAGCAGGTCACATCTAGTCACCTCTCCCAGCCAGAGCATGGTAAGTTTGAAACTAGCCTCTACAGCTCATCAAGTTCAAGGCCAGCCTGAACTATATAGTGAGACTCTGTCTCAGAAAATCAACACCAAAAATAAAGTGATAGACACAACACAGTATCGCACTGTAGAACTTATGGGGGGGGCGGGTGTTGAGGATCAAACTCATGACCTCACACTTATCAGGCAAGCATAGAACTTAGTTTGGAAATTTTTTTTTAAATTTTGAAGAGAATAAAACAAAAGAGAACAGAACAAAGCAAATCAGAATAAGACAATGCAAGCAACATAGCCCTTCACAACAAGACAACCAGACATCAACAATAGCAACCATAATGTCTCTTTTCTTCAAAATAGTTGAGCATAGCTTTACACACAATAATATCAAACATAACAATATAGTATAAAACCATTCAAAAGAATGAAAGTATTACAGGACATTCAAAACCAAATAACAGAAAATGAACAATGGCTACTATAATGTCTCATTTTCCTCAAAAAATTTGTCTATATCATCATACATAATAAAATCAATTAAAACACAACAGGATAGAACCAATCAAAACAGAAGAACAAAAGCATGGTAGCACTTCAAAACAAGATGATAATAAACCATCAGTGGCTACCATAAGTCTTGTTTTCTTCAAAATAGCTGTTCATACCATCAATAAAGTCAAACAAAACAGAATAAAATCAATCAAACCAATGAATGAAAGCATTATAGACTTCAAAGCAATATAATAGGAAACCATGATTACCATAACGTATCCCATTATATTCAAAGTAGCTGCCCCTACTATCTGACAACATAAAATCTAATAAAACAAGACAGAACAAAGCCAAATCTAACAAAATTGTGTAGGCAATGAAAGAGTTCAAGATAAGATGATAAGAAATTGACAGTACTTTCCACCTTTCCCTCCCAAGTGTTTCCTCCCTTTGCTCTTACATTAACTATGTTGCTTTTGGATCCCATTAACTCCTTCTGTTTCCTATTCTAGGATTCACACGTGTGAGTTTAAACTGCTTCAGCCATGGACATGATCTCCAGTTGCATCCATTTACCTATAGGAGCCTTGAGATTATTCTACTTTATAGCTGGGTAGTTTTCCACTGCATGAAAATACCATATATTTCTTACCCATTCTGCAGTTGATGGGCAAGTTACCCTTACCTTTTTTTTTTTTTTTGTCTCCCATCACATGAAACAATTGTTTTCTCTCCTTTGATTTTCAGTCTATAAATTCCTTTCCAGTTAAATGTGTTTCTTGTATACAGTACATTGATGGATCTTGTTTTTTCATCCACTCTCACTGTGTTTCTTTTTATTGCTGACCTGAGGCCATCTACATTAATGGTTACAACCAGCATACTTTGGTTTGTCTCTGCCCTGCTATCCTCCTCCTGTTGGCCCTCCACTTTTCCCCTTCATTCAATTACCTGTGTTGTTTGACGATCCTCCTCTGCTGCTGTTGTTGGAATCATGGTCAGCTTTATCTCGCTCTAGAATATTCATAAGCATTCTCTGTAGGGTTTGTTTGGTAGTCATGAATTCCTTCAGTTGTTCTTTATCTTGGAAGTATCTTATTTTTCTATCAATTCTGAAAGATAGTTTTGCAAGGTAGATCAATTTGGGTTGGAAGCTATTTTCTCTCAGAGTTTGAAACACTTCACTCCAAAGTCTTCTTGACTTGATGGTTTGTGTTGATAAGTTTGTTATGATTCTGATTCATTTTCCTTTATAGGTGATCTGTCTCTTTTCTCTAACAGCTTTTAATATTTTGTTCTTGTGCTGAATTTCTGGGGTAATATGTCTAGGTGTAGATTTACTTTGGTTATGGCTAGTCGGAGTCCTATATGCCTCACTTATCTGCATGCCAGATCCATTTCCCATGTTTGGGAAGTTTTCTTCTATTACTTCTGTGAATATCCTTTTAATTTCATTTGTGTTGACCCCTGCTTCTTCACTGATAGCTATCACTCTTAAATTATGCTTCTTTGCATCATCTTGCAGCCAACTCAATAACTGATTCCATGTTATTTTTAAGAGATCTTTCATTTCTTTTTTTTGTTTTGTTTTGTTTTGTTGTTGTTGTTGTTGTTGTTGTTGTTGTTGTTGTTGTTGTTATGGGCCATTTATTCTGCAAAGACACACACAGGTCAGGCAATGCTGCCCACATTGGATGTGATCCTTGGCCACAGGTTTGCGCACTCGAGATCTTTCATTTCACAATCACGAGCTGCAATCCTACCTTCAAGGTATGAAAGTCTATCTTCAGTGTCTTCCAAGCAGTTTTGCCAGCTTTCAATTGACTTTTTCATTTCCTGCATCTCTCTTTGAATCTGTTTCATGCATTGTAATTCCTTTCTATGTTCATTCAAGGTTTCCATCATTTTCCTATGCTCCTCTTTTTTGTCTATGTCTTCTTTAGAGCTGCTGAACAATTCTTTCAGTATGTTTGTGATTTCTTCCTTTACTTGAGACATTATTTCTAATTTGCCTGCTTTTACAATCTCATGAAGTTGTTTCCTTACTTCAATTGCTATCCTCTCAGAGATTTCAGGAGTGTGACTTCCGAGTTCTTCCATGACTCTATCGCCCAGAGTTGTTCTGTGTGGGCTAGAGGTCTGAGCTTGCCTTTTGCTCCTTTGTCTTGACCTTCTCCTGGGTTCCTCCCAAGAAGCTCATTGTGGGGCCCCAGGCATTTCCTACATGGCTGTCACTAGGCAGTGTAGGGGGATGGGACTGGCACCTGGGTTCCTCTAACTCTAGATTTACAGGGAGGTAGCAGGGTATGGGGTGGATTTCTCCAGACCTATGCAGCAGCTACACTGGACTTCGCTGATTATCAAGGGTACATGGTGGTGGGGCTGCTTCTCTCAGCCTGTGTATCTACACGGGGACTTCCATGATGCTGGCAGCCATACAAGGGTGTGTTTGTCTGATTCTGCTAGTGGGTGATGGCTGCCTGAGGGAACCAAAGGCCTTCAATTGGGGCATACAGATGCACAGGGCTTACCTGGCTGTGTGTCCCTGATCCTGCTGGCTGCCTGCAGGAAGGAGCCTTCTGGTGGCAGCTCCCTGAAGGTGAAGGCAGATCTGCTGGTTCTCTCTGCACACGCTGGCCTCCTGCATCGTGGTCTTTTTGGTGGCGGTACACAGCAAGCAGAGGTGGATCTGTCTGTCTCCTTCCACCCATGCTGGGTACGCAGAGGAAAGGGCCTTCTGGTGGAGGTCAGGGGCAAATCCTTGGATCTTCTTCTGGCTCCTGGAAAATTATTTAAAAACTATTTCTGGGAAAAAATAAAATAGTCGCCACAGTTCTTGTTGTTTTGTGAGTTTCCTTCCTTCTTCCTCTCCCACTTCTCCTTCTCCTTCTTTTTCCTCCTTCTTTTTTAAATGCCGAAGCCCTTTATTAGCCCTTTGGCCTCTTCTAAACCTAATTTCTAATCCTATAATTGAGTTCACAGTGGATTAAACTGTTATCAAACATCTTTTGGGTATCAGAAGTCACTTCTGGATCGAACAAAGCATCAGAAAACAAGCATGGTGTTGTCCGGAGAATGTAAGGCAAGCTAACTTACACTCTCCTGGGGCCAATCCATGGGGTTGGAAATGATTGATTAAGAATGGTATTTAATGATTGCCATGGGGATATTTACCTTATTCTAAAGGATCACACACATGTGGCCATTAGACCTTAGCAAAGATGCAGAGGCTGAGAGGATGGAAAGGCAGCCGTGACTAGGCAGCTGGACCTGGTCCAGTGCTATTGAACTTTACCTGAGTCTGAGCTGGGTCCAGTGACTTGGGTTGGTGTGGTGAGGGACTGAGATTCTTTCCAATGAGTGCAGGATGTGGGTTATTGCAAGGTTGTTCTGTTTTGCTTTGGGTATGGAACTACATTAGCAGCCCTTTTTTTTTATTTTGAAGGTAGTAGAAATACAACATAACAAGACAGAACAAAGCCAATTGCGACAATGCAGTGACTTTGGTACAGAACTTCACAGCAGGCTACCGGGATAACAGTAATAGGTACCATAGTATATCTCATTATCTTCACAATAGTTGTCTAGCCAATTAGGTATAGCAAAATCAAACCAAAGACAGAACATTATAAAACCAATTGAAAGAGAATATTAAATACAGTAAAGCAATTAATCATAATGAAACAAAACAGTGAAAACAAAATTTGCTTTCAAAGAGAAGATAGAGGAGACCCCCCATATTTGCTATGTTGCATACAGTCATCCTGCCAAGAGATGCTCAGACCTCTGTCCCCAGTTGCTAACGGGGAGTGGGGAGGTTTGATTCCAAACCTGTGCACTGATAGACTCACAGGAGACCCTATTGGGTCTCCTTCTGGCTCATGCCAGAGGAAGGCGCTTACCAAGAAGGTGGGCAAATTGCTTCTTTGTGCAGCTGCCTGGGTTCCACCATGGCTGTGTCCCTTCTTTTTTTTTTTTTTTTTTTTGAGACAAGAGCTTGCCCAATTGCCCAGGCTGGGCCCAAACTTGGACTCTTCATGTCTCAGCCTCCCAGAGCACCTAGATTACCAGCATGTGCCATCATGCCTCGGTTTTTATTGCTACTGTTGTTGTTGGAGTTTTGTTTTTTTTAACTGATTTATCTTTTGAGACAGTCTTGCTATGTAACTCAGGTTAGCCTTGAACTCACTTTGTAGCCCACGCGGGCCTCAAACTCACAGTAAGCCTTCTGCTCTAGGGTTGGGGTTCCAGTCTATGTCACCAAACCCAGCTCGAGGTTTTTCTTTAGCAGAAGAAAATTAAACAAAATTTAAAAATAAAACCCCAGAAAGAGAATGCAGCTCAGTGGTAGAGTGTCTAAGCGTGTACAAGGCCTTGAGTTCCATCCTCAGCACTGCAAAATAAAACCCAAAAAATCCTTTTATAAAAGACTTTTGTAAAGGACTTTTTAAATTAACTCTGTTTGTTTTCAAAATAAATAAAAACCGTGATAATGAACCTCCATCGTGCTATAGTTTCCCTTTAATATTGTAATTGATGAAATTACAGGCAATTAAACTATTAATTAGAAATCTGCCTAGATGAAAAGAAGAGAGGAAATAAACAACTTCAATGGTAGCTTCGGACATATTTACACTTAAAATCAAAGCTTTTGTTAAGTTAAATCAGAGAGAGCTGCTTAGCATAAGAAAGAGTTAACCTTGCTTAGGAGTGTCTTTTTTTTTTCAGAGGTTGGCTGGAAAAATACATGACAAATCTGCCTTTAAAAGCAAATGAAAAAATATTGTGACTGCCCTTTCTACAGCCTTCCTAGGAAATTTAGCTGATGATAAAGAAACCATGATTGTCCAAATAATACGCACACCACATTTTACAACTATCAAGAGAGAAATAACCACTTTGCTATTTTATAGTGAGGGTTTTTTTTTTGCATATTCTAGTATGTGATGACTAAGAATAATTAGTGTACAGATAGGTTAATAATGTCAATTTGTTCCATCTTTCCAAAAGAATACAACAAAATCCAAGCTTTTATTTAGCTTACAAAACTTACACTGGACTAAGTAAGCAACCAAACATTGCAGCTCATGGAAAGAACAATTTTTTTAAAGAGAAAAAAAATTAAAAGAACAACTAAATATTCACAGGTGTGAACTTTTTTTTTAACATCTGTAAGCAATGGGTTCTTGGTTAAGACTGTGATAGTAATAAGCCTGAGCGGGCAGCTGTTTTCCCTCTGTTACTCAGCAACTTTTACACAAGTACTTTCTCCCCAGTGCTGTTAAAGGACTACTGGGTCTATGTCACCTGCATTAAAATGAGAAAGGAAAAGTATGTGGAGAAACTATGCTCTGTTTTTGAATGGCCATGAACTCAGCAGGTCAAGTTCCTCAAAGCAAGGGCCTACCACAAACCCATTTTAAAAATTATTTAACCCTAGACCAGTGTGGGGGTGCGCATCTGAAATCCCAACACCAGCGGGCTGAGACACGAGGATCACCATGAGTTCCAGACCAGCATGGGCTGCACAGTAATGCCTTGTCTCCACCCTCCCCCCAGAATCACTTAATTCAGACAAACTGAGCCCTTCTAGGCATGGCAAAGGCAAAGGACGCACAATCTGCTGTCAATTACTGAAGATCTAGTGTATAAAGGCTAGTGTGGAGAGTTACAAAGACAGAAAAAACACAGATTTTATAATTATGAAGTGACTTGATTTTGGGGTCCATAAAAGGGAAATGCCCTTCTCTTTTTATTTTTTCACTAGCATGTCTTTCTTGTCTTTTTTGGTTAATTATTACTGTTTCGCCACTAAAATTTTTATTTCTTCAATTCATTTGACTCTTTGCTTACTTTTTAAATTTTTCAAATGTCAGAAAATCTTGTGTATTCTTTTCAAAGTTCAATTTTGTGTGAGAATCAATATATAATCTTTGTTAACAATTGTCTTCATGCCCTGATAAGCAAATTTTGCTATTCAGTCTCATGCCCATTTCTTCCAAAATCTATATAGCATTTGTCTTATTGAGATATCCAAAAATCTCTAATCCTGTGTATTGTGAGAAGAAATTTTCAGAAAACATATAATTAAGACAGGAAGGTGGGATTTATTTCACTTTTTATAATATAACATGGCCATAAAAAAATTGCTTAGAGTTGGGTGTAGGGGCACACACCTGTAACCCTAAAAGTCAGGCAGCTGAGGCAAGAGAGCTGCTATGAGAATGAGGCTAGCCTGTAGGCATGAGGACAGATCCTGGCTCAAAAGCACAAACAATAAAAAGGAGAGAGAGAGAGAGAGAGAGAGAGAAAGAAAGGAAGGAAGGAAGGAAGGAAGGAAGGAAGGAAGAAAGAAAGAAAGAAAGAAAGAAAGAAAGAAAGAAAGAAGAAAAGAGAAATTGCTTTATCCAGAAAGTATTAAGCAAAGCCTTGTAGTATCTATGATTGTATGTACCTAACAATTCTTACATCTTTTAATCACTATCATAGTTTAAGAAGAAATATTACATAACTAAAGGTATTTTGTACATCTAAATTCACAGACTTCTCAAATTTTGTAATGTAACAGCAGTAATACATAATTACTCCAATTTAAAAGAATGTTTGTAATTCTGAATTTTATTTCTTGAAAAATCACATGTGGTTATTGAGAGAAAAACATATGAGCTAACAGGATAAGTCTGGAGTGTATTCCCAGTTCTACAAGTGACTCAGACATTGCCCTTATACTTTCATGGGCCTCATTTTTTTTCATCTCTAAAATAAGGAGATTACTGTTTGGCAATTATTCCTCCCAAAAGAAAACATTATCTTATATTATCTGGACACGCACGAAGGCCAGGGCTGTTTCTAACTTCTCATTTTGGTTCATCCACCTTTGTTAGAAATATCCGTATTACAAAGGAAAAACACTACACTCCATCTCAGATACTCCCAACCCTGCCTTCAAACAGGTCTCACAAAACCCACATTCGTATTGCTGAAATAAAATTCACATTTTCCTCTTACTTGACATCTATACTTTCTGCTATTATGTCTCATAAACTTGATTATCTGCTTTAAAGAAGTCTAAAGCCCCAAGTTCCAAATGTTGATTTCCACAAATAAGATTTAGAACTGATTTCTAAAATTGTTTGGTATCATAGAGCCATGATTCTATTGGCTCTAGTATCTTGGATTAAATTATTCCATGTAATGGTCACTGTTCTGCCCTAAGTCTTTTTCCACTCTACCTCATCCTCCCAAAATTCTTACAGCGCACACACAGCCCTTCCTTCAGCCCGCATCTGACCCGTGCGTCCCAGAGGACTCTCACGGAGGCCTCCACCGTCCGGTGAGAACCTCGCACGGCTCCAGCACCGCCCTCTTGATAGCTGACCCACAGGCAACGCGAACACGAGCAAGCCCGGTGCTTGTTCTACAGTACGCGAATTTGTTTAACAATCGATGATTTTCTCTCGTTTTGAGAACAGGGTGGTCCAATATAAATAGAGTCAGCAGAGTTGAGTTGACGGAGAATGAGAATGTCTGAAGCCACGTAGCTCTGCGTAATGTAGATGTGCAAGATGTTCCAACTTTCAACATTGATTGCATGTCTATAGATGCTGTATGATCTGACTGGCAATGGGCTAGTTGTATAACACGTTTCTAGCATCATGGGACTTTCGATGGTACTTATCATTTGCTTAAAGGGAAAAAAATCTAACGAGTGTTGCCGCTGAAATAAAAAATCAGCAAAAGGGTCTTCACAGTTCCCATATGCTATCGTATATAACCTCAATGATCAGAACTTTTTTCTTTTCTGTTTCTAATAATTGGATTACAGATGGATGACCTCTGAAGCCAACCTCGAAACTATTTTAATAATAAATCATTCCAGCTGGGTTCAGTGGTGCAAGCCTGTAATCCCAGCACTAGGGAGGCTGAGGCAGGAGAACTGCTGTGAGTTTGAGGCCAGCCTGGATGACATAGGAAGGCCCTGTCTCAAAAAAAACCAAACCGAAAAGAAAAGAAAAGAAAAGAAAAGAAAAGAAAAGAAAAGACATTCTCTCAGAATTGGGGCAATCTTATTCTCCATCATTTTATTCTTATGAAAACTGGGGCTAGAAAAATGGGAGTAGCAGAGCCCATGCACTTACTTCCGCCAGGTTAAACCTGGTCGTCATAAAAGATGGGCTCCTCAGACAACTGGCGTATTCTTAATGTGTCTCAGTGAGGCATGGTTTACCTCGAGGTAATACGGAATTAACGCTAGTTGTATACGACGAAACCAAGTCAGCACAAATGAGGAAACCCTACAACTTGCTGAATTCTTATAGTTTCAGTCACTTGCAGAAGGTTGTCCCCGCTGCCCTCTTAGTCGCCCAGGTCACACCTCCTAACTTCCAGACTCTAGCAGCAGCCCCTGGGCACAGTGCTAAGAGGCTGCAGATCCCTAGTTCCCCCCGGCCCAGCCAGCTCTCCCGGCCTCCCTGGTCTTTGTTCACCGTGCTCCGGTTGAGATTCTAGGCCAACTGGCAGCCCAGGAGGGGAAGAACCACCGCGGCCGACTGCATTAAATCTTCATCCCAGGCCGCTGGCTTGGTAAGCCTTGGAGTTGGCTTTGTTCTCTTTTTTTCAAGCATGACAAACAAGTGGTTTTTCTTTTTCTCTTTAATGATTCTTTCAACAAAAAGGAATCATTTAGGGCTTTCTCCAGGGCTGATAGGTGTTTCTGTTTAATGAGGTTTTTATTATACTGTATTGGCTTCTCTGAAAAGAAATTACAAGCAGCAAAGAGCCGATAATAGAATAAGACTGGAAGAAACAATAACCAAAAGAGGGAAAAATGAGCGTGGCAGCAGATGCACACGCGGTAGCAGGGGGATTGGATGCGGCTGCCGTTTCCCCTTGGCCACCATTGTGCTAGCAAAAGAGGGCGTGCGGGCACTCAGGTGCCAGTTACGTGCGCGAGATACGGCTACAGATACACACTCAGCCACTGCCATCTGCGGAGCAGGAAGGGTGGCGAGCTCAGTCTAGACAAAGATGAGTGAGGCTCGGAGTGCCCGGTTTACAAGGGCTGGTCGGTTGCCATGGAAACTAATTGGAGCTAATAAGTACAGGGACATTTTAACTGTAGGAGCAGAATCCGAGGGGCCATTCTTCAATATCACCCTTACCTACGGTTAATCTTCCGTTTTGGGGCCGCCCGCACTTAATTCCTGTGACGAAGCTGCTCCCTCTGTGCGCGGCCTCACGCCGCTCCGCCTGGCTTTCAAACGCTGGATAGCCATCCTCCTTTCGCAGGAGCTGTGCTTCAGGGTTAGATCTTTCAAGACAGAATCAATTTCACTCCCCCCCCCCCTTAAAAAATAAACTGTTTGCAGATGGCAAGGAGAAAGCAAGGGAAGTAATGGAAAATTCTGAACTTCTAAACTGACGCTCTGCCGAGCACGAGAGCTGGCTACAGAGGAAGGGAGCTGGGACCTTAACCCTGCGGCACAGCTTCAGGTTTGGGTTCGAGCTGATTTTTCCCTAACAAACGCATTTCAGAACAACAAGGGGAAACGCGTGGCCTCGTTTTACCACACTTTGCAAAGGTAGCGTGTTCGCGCACACAGCAAGCATTTGGATCCGCGCAAGCAGCTGTGATCTATCGCTTACCTGTATTGTTTATTTTCCAGCAAGTATTAAACAGGGTGAATGGCTGGAGTTATCAATAAAATAGTAGTCACTGAGATCTAATGAGGTTTGCAATTAAGAATAGAACAAAATGTCCGTGTTAAAAAACCACTTTGAAGACTAGTGTAGGTCAGAGCCAGGCCTGTGGGAGAAATGTCTTATAGGAGGGAAGTTACAAGCATGGGGTTGATAAAACATATTGATTTAACACCTTTGCAGTTTCTTAGGTTTTACTTTTGTAACTCAATTTATACTTTAAGAGAACACAAACTACCTTAACAATGTCTCCGGGGTCTTCAAAATCTATGCAGTTGAGGTAATCCAGATTTCCAGACATAGGTCTGGTCGGATTAACCACTCCCCCAAAAGAAAAAAAAATTACCTTAGAATAATTGGAGCTATTAAAATTTTATGGTGCCTCTGGGAAGCTTTAGCCCTGTGCTGCCACTTGCCATTGTTGAAAATGCTTGTGTTGATTATATATCTGGATTTAGGCGATTAGAACTAGTGGCTTAGTGAATACACTATGCATTGTGCAACAGACACCTCCTAATCATTTTGGAAAGAAAGTGAGCAAATGAATCAACACCAACCTTGGATTCTCTTTTTTTTCTCCTTGTTCCTTGAATACTAATTTTTGAAAGAAAAAATCACTACGCAAAATAATAGTGCTCCAATCCTGTGCTTCAAAAAATTCTACCCGGGGCATTTTTTAAGTTTTGTTGTTGTTATTTTGGTACTGGGGGGTTGAATTTAGGCCTCACACAAGGTGGGTAAGGGCTCTACCACTGAGCCACATCTCCAGCCCTATATTTAGATTTCTTAATATATCACATAAAAATTCCCCCAAAAGAAAAAAAAAAAAACCCTGGTAATCAACTCAATGTATCTAGATACAGATATAATGTTATTTGTGACATTCCTTCTCCAAGTATTAGATGCTTACTGATAGTCTAAATTTTCATGCATTAGGCAAATTTAAGGTAATTTTTGTTGTTTTCCCCAAGCAGTCCTTCTAGTTTAAAAGAAAAAAATTCAAAAAGTGCAATACTTAAAATACTGACTTCCAACAGGCATTGTCAGGGAGTTGATCCTGTTTAAAATTGCTGTTTTCCCTTTAAGATTGTCAAAATTCCTTAGATATCTGATGGGATTTTTGCAACTAAGATTTCATAAATACTTAATTTCCAGATATCTTCTTAAAGTACTTATAAAAAGTATAGCCATTTTCTGGTTCAGACTGCTATCAAAGTAATTAGCTTTATAAAATAGTTTAGAGAGCTAAGCATTTTTTTTTCACGTGAGAAGAAGGTTTTGAAATGACCAAAAATTGAAAACATTTCAAAGCAAAACTCTTAATGAGCTGTTTGAGCAGTACAGACATTATAAGTGCAATTAACTAGAAGCCAATAAAAATAATCAATGACAGAGTGCAGCCCTCTGGTACCAAGTGCTTTTACAAAGAGATGTCTGTGAAAGCAGCAAGTGATTTAAAAAGCCACCTTTCTCTATGGGAGCGCGTGCTATTTTACAGGAGTAGGAGCCAGCGTGATTTTCATTGACTGTTTCTGAAGTGAAGCCTGCAGCCCGCAGCAAACAAGGAAGAGCCGCACGGGGGAAGACACAAGTTCCTGCTCCGGCTGCGGCCCCCACCCTCGCGCTCCCAGACTGTTGGAGGCAGCCGCGATCGAATCAAAGGAAGGTAGGAGTTGAGATTTCAAAATGTAGATGTCACATTTCAGTGCAAACGACTCCCACATTTAACACTTTATCAGCATGACAGGATGAATCTTTTATCTCCTGTGGGGGGAAGGTGGCTTGGTGGCTTGCTGAGAAGATTGCCCTCCATAGATGGGCTGTAAAAGAGTTTTAGTGTCTCTGGGCATCCCACCGAGGGTCCTCAGCATCCCGGGGGACCACCGGGAGTTGTGAAAAGTAACGCACAACTGGTCACCAGAATAATTCATTCCCTCTACCTTCCCTTTAGCACCTCCCACTCCTCCTCTTTTTATAGCAGTCTTTTCTCTCCGAAAATCTCAGGTTACTTGGCTGGGAGTTCTCAGACCTCCCGTTCCAGCCCTGCCCGCAGCCTCCAATCCGTAGGAGACACCCAGCCCCAGCGATTGGATTGGGCAGCCCGTCTTGACACACCACCGCGCTGAGTGCTCGAGGACGTGTTTCAACAGATGGTTGGGGTTAGTGTGTGTCATCACAGTCGAGTGGGGATTAAGGGGAGGAAGGCTGCCTCGCTGGAGCTGTGTGGTCCTCTCCAAGTGAGAGTTGCAGGCAATACAACTCCTTCGCTTTCGGGAGAAGAGGAGGGATTCATTTTCAGCAGCCGCAAGGAAAGCAGTTTTTTCAGGTAAAGTAAAAGACATTGAATGCTTCTCTTTCGCCGCACTTTTGAATGGAATGCTAGCACAGCACACTTGTCACAGGCAGTGGCTGCAGTCCTATCAATGCTACCATTGTCCGGCTGACGGATAACAGCGCACATAACTTGATGCTTGGCTGTAGTTCTAGAGCTAACGCTTCTCATGCTTTGCTTTCGAAGGTGTAGCTAAGAAAATGTCCTTTGGAGCAGCGTTTGTGCCCTTTCAGGTCTCCGTTATAGACTCAAAACAGTAGGTGTAAATTGCTCAGAAAAGATGGGCAAGGCCAAGGAGGCATTTAGTTTACTTTCAGAGTCAGAATTGTGTCAGATTGTTCCATTATTACTACGCAATTCATAAAAATTCTCTCAAGAGTCTATTACTGAGGTCCTGGCAGAGATGGAAATGCTTTGTTAACTGACTTGTGCAAGATAGATTGTGTCTGATTTATGATGGAGCAAAGTGTTTTTTAAAGAATCTCCAGATTGACTCTAGAGTTTGGAAAGTCCTCAGGAGAAGAGGCTACCCTCTAAGCAGCAAAAAGATCAGCTTTAAAACTCCAGCACATAAGGCTGGGAGCTAGAAGAAAAGCAGAAGAGGAGAGAGGAAAACGCTCTTTAGCACAGCCCTCTTGCAGCTGCAGGGGGAGCAGATGGAGGTAATTCATTTGCAGATCTGTCTGTGAAAGTTTTACAAGTAGTCATGAAAAACTAAAGTAGCATATCTGTAATGGATCATTAGAGTCACTACATTTATAGGTTTTAAACAAGCTATCTGAAGTGTTAATTAAATGTAAATGGATGTTCAGCCTGGGTTATAAACAAACAAATAAAAAAGTTTTAATTATAAATTAGTCATTGGAAAGTAATGGTCATCCGGTGCCCGGGCAGCACAACATGAGTTGTCATCCTCTGCGTGAGCAATACTCTGGCCAGGGCACCACCGAGATGAAACCAGACAGAATGTGTAACAAGCAGGTTTATTTGCTCTGCTTAGTTTGAGGTACAAACAGGCCTTTTAAACAGACGCCCTGTTTTCACAGGGATCAAAAAGTGAAATTTTCATTTTTCAAATTTTTGAGCAGGATAGCTGAGCCATGAGAGACTTCCCTTGCCACCTAACAGACTGAATTACCTTTCTACACAATGTGCATTTACCTGTGGCGTAGCAAGAATTCTTGCTTCTCCTGGACTTGCACACTTGGCAGAGAAACCCAGCACGGTCCGCAGCCTTTGCAGGTGAGATATTCTGTGAGTAAGACTGTATATAGATTATTCCAAACTAGGAGCTGTTTGGTAAACTGAAAAACAGGATTGATAGTGCTTTCTGACTTCAGTATTCAACTGCAGAGAGATGCTTTATGTGTCAAGTTGAGATATATATGGTATATCAGATATATATAATTAGCCATAGTTGACTTCTTTTCAGTCTTCTTTTTAAAAAAGTTAAAATTAAAACAATATTTTAGTATAGTGTTTAGTTGCTACTCAGAATGTTCTCTGGTTATAGTCTGAAAAATCTCCTCCAGTGAGAAAATAGCCTCATAAATAACCAAGCGATTATTTCAGCTGAGTATTATCTGATTCCCAATATTACATAACCAAAATAGGACTTAGTTCAGAAGCTTTTGGAATTCCAGTCATTCCATTTTGGCCTTACAATGGAACTGGAGTTTTTAAAAAGGCAGAAAGGCAAACTAATATCTCGTGTTGTCAGGATCACGATTTGGGCAGCACAGAATAGGCAAGGTGCTAGCCACCCATGCCAATTTTGCCACTGCAGAAACATTTCAGTGAAAACAAAGCCCCTGCTCACGGGCCAGGTTCCGCACATGAGATGCGGTGTCATGGCATCCTAACAAAGGCAAGGTGCAGATCAAAGGTGGGAGGCCCACCAGCTCCTGTCCCTGCCACTGTAGACTCATCACAGGCTGCCTGCACAGGGTTTTGACAATATGGGAAAATTCTCTCTCCAAATCAGTTGTGGAAAGGATTAGACAAGAGGGAAAGAAGAAAAGAAGTGTTGAAAAATAACAAAATCACACTTTCAAGAAGGAAAGTTTTTGTTTGTTCTGTGAACTGAACTTGCTTAAAAGACAGTGCCCATAGGACAACCTCAGTTTCTGGTCCAAGTCTAAATCTCCCATTCCAGATGGTAAACATTCGAGAGACTTATTTACGGTGACTCCTACATACCTCAGGTTGACATTTGCTTTCTTCCTGACAGTGCTGTGCTGATAACATATGAAGTTCCCATCAGTACCCTAACAGCTGTGAAAGTGTTTGAACACACGGGTGCCCCTCCCTCCCTTCATCTCTTCCTCCCTCCCTCCCTCCCTCCCTCCTTCCTTCTCTTTCTTCCAGGGACAGGAAGCTGGGGTTGGGGTGGGAAGAAGGTCTCTTCATGGTGTCTGCACCCTACCCCTTAGTTATGTTTTAAGATGATGAATTTTAGAGGTGATCTGAAAATTTGCTTCATGAAGTTTGCAAAACTCATTATTAGGGTTGGGAGGAGAATATTAACATGCGTGAATCCTGGTATTGACAGACACATGGCAGATCACAAGTGTGACCTTCATCAAGGAACTCCAAAGCTTCAACTGTTCCTTCCTTCTGAAGGAAATTTGTGTGATGTCACACAGATTGTCATGGCCACTTCCATGATCATAGTTGAGAGCTACAGAAAGTGGGACACTTCATTTCTTTTCCCAATTACGAATCCATCTAGGAATGGACAGAGAAGTGGTTCTTTGTTTTGGATTTAAACACATTTATTCTTTAAATCCATAAAGCAGGATTTCTGATACAGAGGTGTATATAGTATAGAGATCTCTCCAGTCATTGCCATGTGGATGAGGTCAGGTTAGGGCATCTGGTTCTTTTTTCTGTTTGCAATACTTTTGTATGTACTGCATGGAGGAAATTTAAAGGGATTAACATTTTTATAAGCTGACTCTAAATAGATTATTATTTTTATCATCATCTTTACAGACATTGGGTAAAACAGACACATGTATAAAATTAAATTTATGGCCATGTGGTAAATTCACCTTTATTTTAGGTTAGAGCCATGAAAAAAAAAAAAACTCGAAAGGACACAATATTTTTGCAGAGAAAGTTGGTCCTGAAATGTGTTACTTATTTAAAATATTTTCAAGTCACTTTCGGTACACTGGGGAGGAGGGAAATTGGCCCGATAGACTTATCTCTCTCTCTAACACTCCCTCTCCCCTATACCCAATCTGTCATCAAGTCCTTGGAACCTTTCCTCTAAAACGCCTCCCACATCTGGCGCAGAGCAGCGGCCCTCCGTGTAGGTCATCAGAGCGGCTTCCTAGCTGGTCCTCCTTGCTTTCATGTGCTTCTCGTTTTCCTTATTCTTTCCCTTCGCCTTCCTCTCCTTCCGTTCCTCCTCCTCTTCTTCTTCTCTTCCTCCTCATGCACACTAATCCCGTGCTGTACCGCTGAGCTGCACCATCAGCTCCATCTCCTGCCTCTGGCCACCACTTGCACACTGAGCTTTCCTAAATCCCCACTTCCCTCAAAGCATTTCTCGTTTGCCAGCTGCCACAAGGGACCTCACTCCTACGGGACAAAGTTCAGGCTTCCCGCCAATGTGCTGGCTCTCGGATATTTGGCCCCAGCTTTCCTTCCAAAATCTACGACTTCAGGAATCTGCCCTCGCCCCCAGCCAAGGTGGCCAGGTCATGTCTCCTTCTGCCAGATCTTTTCTCTTGGCCTCAACCTCTCTAGCTTTCTAGTTTCTTGTCTATAAATTGCATTTATCCTCATACTCGCGGTTCCCTCTGATTCTGGACGCAAAGGCCTGTGTGTAGAATGCACCTCCTGGCTCATCCTCGTCCGTTTGCACATCTTTCAGCTGCGGTTCCCACCTCCTCCTAAAACCTGCCCACCGCTCCTCTTCTAACCATGTTTTCTTCTCTCAGTGCTGGACTTTAGTCATCTATGGATCATTCTTAGCACAATTACCTTATATGTTTTTGTCTTGCATTGTGATTGGCTTTTTTATCCTTTGATATCCCTTGATATCCCTCTTAAAGTAGGGTGACAGGGACTGGCCTGGTACCTTTTCATGCCACAGGAAGACACTAATGAATGTGTTTGACTAATTCAGTGAGACAAACAGCCAGGGCTCTTTCCTCACTCCAGTTACCCTGCTTGAACCCTTCTTTTGTAGCTTCTCTCCTATCCACATGAGGTAAGGAAAAATGATGACATTCAGTTGGTTTTATTTATTTATTTATTTTGGTACCGGGGATCGAACTCATGACCTCACACTTGCTAGGCAGGCGTTTATGCCGCTGAGCTAAATCCCCTGCCCCAGTTGGTTTTATTTTTAAAAACCAAGAGAAAATGTCGCTTAAACAGAACCTGAAATTATTGTCCAAAATTAGGTTGAATTATTATATGAAAACTCCCCCATTTATTTTGGCTTTCTGTGACAATGACAGAAGTTCTCTCTCTTGGCTGCCGCTCTAAGATATAAAATGCTAAATATAAGTTTGGTGCAGCAGAGTGCAAGCTGTGGGTCCAAACAGACCTGTGCTTTAATCCAGAGTTGACCTCTCACTAGCTCTGTGGGCTTCTCTTCCTCCTCTGTAAAATGCAGTAAGGATTCACTGCTGGGAATGTTGCGAAGGAAACAGGGAAACCTAGGTTACCGAATGTCCAGTATTGGATGTCCAGGCAATGGGGGAGAGAGAAGGCTGGCAGGTGTATATGTGGATACAGATCTAGGGTACAGGGATGTGTTCATTTTGTTAAGTTAATTGTGTTTTCCATTAAGATTTTCTTCTGCCTCCAAAGGGAGGGCCCGGGTGAGGGAAAAGAAAGGTGCATTTGCGTTGACAGATCTGCAGGGACAGTTGCACCCACTGATACTCCTGGCAGGAGTATCAGTGTTAAGGATAACAGAGGGCAGGGATGGATGGTCGTGCTGTGGGGGAACAGAAAGGCAGTCGCTGGACCCCAGCAGGGAGGTGGATTCACCTAGAGCCATGAGCTCCTCTTCCTTGCTCCTAGCACACTGCTTGGGAAGAAATATTACACTGACCAAACACTGTAGAAAGTTAAATCAAGCTTCCAGAAGTGATTGGCAAAACTGGACAATATTTAGGCAAGACAAGAGGCTTAGAACCTTTGCCGTTGGTCACTTCCAAAGCAAACAAACTAAAAGCTGTCATTTTGAGTCCTGCCTGTCCTTAGATTCTGCACTCACCACTAATCACTAAACCTGCAGGAACCTTTTCCCCACTAGGGCAACAGACTAAGCAATTTTCATGGTACTGGGGATTGAACTCAGGGCCTGCTGAGCCAAGCACCGTACCACTGAGCTACACCACCAGTCCAGCAATTCCTTAGCAAAGCACTGACTGTCATTGGGCAAATATGTTCTTGGACACTGGTCACTTCAGTTTCAGTCATCAGTCTTGGACTAGATCCAAGGATATTGCTTCCGGAACTGATCATCTGGTCTGCACCTGCCCTGTGTCACTGGCACCGCCCAGGATGGGGCATGGAGCACTGTTTCTGCACACTTTGCTCTTACCAGCCAACATGGCTACGCAACTTTCAGACAGGCATTAGCACTAATGGTACATCATCTCTGCAGCAGAACAGCCAAGACAGTCTGCTTTGCCCTCAAAATACAGACCATGTACTTGTTGTATAATAATGTACTAAAACTTCATTAATTAAAGCATATAGCTTTGTTTGGTTTTTTGAGACAGGACCTCTCTCTGTAGTTCAGGCCAGGCTTGAATTTACTGTGTAGCCCAAGTTGGTCTCAAACTCACAGCAATTCTCCTGCCTCAGTCTCCTGAGTCCTGGGATAGCAGATATGTGCCACCTCATCCAGCATAGCTTTCCACTGTATTTTCAAATTTAAAAAATTACAGATCATGTAAGGAACTACTTCTAAATGTGAGTCTAAAGGAGTCAGACATACCACTTTCTAACTTAGAGGATAAGGCTGGTAATAAACTTCTGTGATGTAAAAATGAAAAGCCACACTGTTTCTGAGTGAAGAGTCTTAATTGTCAAAGGTCAAATATCTCATAATTTATCTAAAGATTTCAAGGGATGCTAATCAAATTCTAACATGAGGTTAGGAATTGGTGGTAGGAGCAGAGTTTGAGAATTGGCAAGAGTGCAAATGACTCTTGTTAAATATAAAATAAAAAATATCCCAAAGCTCAGCTGGATAATAAACTTACGAGCAAGCCTAGACATTTTTGTAGGAGAAGCACATCATTTTAAAAAGACTTGTCTTACTGGGAGTGGTGGCACACGCCTGTAATCTCAACACTTCAGAAGCTGAGGCAGGAGGATCACTGCCAGATTTAAGGCCAGTGTGGGCTACATAGTGAGCTCAAGGCAAGACTGAATTACATAGTGAGACCCCGACTCAAAAAAAAAAAAAGACTTGTCTTACATCACCCAAGATGGTATAAAGTGATAGTAATTGGGTTTTCTCTCACTAAAAAATTCACTGATGTAGATTCTCATTGATCTACATGTACTTCTGCTTTTTTATGTATTGAGATACTACTAGTTTTGTTGCCACAATTAACTAGTTTTTTAAAAAAATGACTGTGTCTTTATTATGGTATCTTCTATCCACACGTAGGACTGCTAATACAGGAACTTTTCCATTTCCTAGAATATAAAGAAAGCCCCAAACAAGATTCTTTCCAGTTCACATGAAGATCCTTCCATATTTCTTTGGTGAAAAAGGCCCAAAATTACCCAGTCTAAGTGTCTTCCCTACTATCTGAGCTATAGTAGCAAGTCCTTAATAATCAAAATGGAAACCTGAATTGTGACGAGTTTGTCTGTTGTCTAGTTTTGGGGTATTGTGTTTTAACTCATAGGTCACCCATGCCGCATTAATTTTGTGTTCACTGTTTTGTTTTGTTTTGTTTTGTTTTGTTTTGTTTTGTTTTGTTGAGACAAGGTCTCACCATGTAGTTAGAGCTGGCCTTGAACTCATGGTGATCTTCCTGTTTCAGCCTCCCCAGTGCTGGGATTACAGGCATGCACCACCACACCCAGCCTGCCATATTAATTTAAAATAAAGCAAGATTAGACTATTACAAGGTATTAGCTATACCAGAGTCATGGTGGGGGGAAAAAAAGATTCATTGCCTTCAGAGTGTGTGTTTACCAATGTTTCATTTGAAGCACGCACCTGTAGATATTATCTTCAGACTCATACTACTAATATGGCGTGGCACCAAAATCAATTTTCTACAGTATAATGTTCTCTAAATAGACTTCCTGCCACATGAAGCCTCCTCCTTAACCTTCGCCTGCTGGCAATCAATCTTCTCCCGGATAGAATGTTCCAATAAACAAATGTGCTTCGCGGTACCCCCAGAGTTTCCTGAAACTCCAGCTTTTAACTTTCACCTTGCAGGCAGGGCATCCCAGAAAAGCGAGGCCCCTACAGTTCACTTTTCTCTTTTGAGAGCTCCGTGCTAAAGAGAGACAGACAGGAAGGTGCTGTGAATACTTTTCACACAGCTCATTAGAGGCTTCACATGAGCGGTCGTACTCCTCTGTATGTGCTATGTCTGTACTTAGTAGGCAGATTTGGGGAAGGTGCCCGGTAGCAAGTAGCTTAAGGCTCCACTTCCTCACAGCGTCTCTAGCATTCTGCAGACCAGCCAAGCTTCCGACCACACAGAATCAGTCAAAGTGCACGGGCCAGAGCCAGCTGTGCCTGAACTGAGAGCGTCCCATGTGTGTGTCTTTATCCTATTACTCCATTCCTACGCAGACAGAACACAAACAACACAGGGCGTGGTCCCTGTCCCGAAGGCAGATCCAGGTTAGCTGTGAGAGGAAGAAACGTACACAAAGAATTTTTCAGTAGACATGCAAAGAATTTTGCAGTTAAGCCTCAGTTATTAGTACTAATTAAATAAAAATGGTGTTAACAGAGCCCCCGTAGGAGGAGCCAGAACTCAGCTGGGTCGACCTTGAGTTGAGAGATGGAGCCAGAGATGCCTCATCTTCATCCCTTCCAAACTTCAAGGTATCAACTTATTTACCACTTCTGTCACCCAGTGTCCTTTCTAAAAAGTGGGGATGACAACTGCAAAGCCAGCTGCATCCTTCTTCCCACCCTGAAGGAAAGAGCTGTTCGATCTGGGTGCTAGAATGAGGGTGTCCGCGTTTTTTTTTTAATAGAGGATTTGCAAAAACAGTGTGAATGTACAATAAATGGAGTCGCTTAGGCAGAGCAAAGAAGGAAGGAAGGACGGGGGAAGAATGATTGAGGAAAAGAGAGAGAAGAGAAAGGAAAGTTCCAGCCTCCCCTTGCCTCTTCTATAAAGTCTTCTCTTCCATAAAGATGTTGTGTCTATAAAGATGTCGTGTCAATGCTAGATCAGATCAGATCAGATCAGATTCTAGAGTGTCATTTTCAGAAAGGGAGGCAACAGAAGGGGAGGAAGACATAGAGGCAGAGAGACAGAGAGAAATTGGGAGGATTCCTAAAGCCCAACTCACAGTCCTCCTGCCTCAGCCTTCTGTGTGCCACCAAGCCCAGCTCCAAAGTCTTAAATTTTAAAAAAGAGTTCACTCCTGTCGATGTGTTGAGCATGCAAAAAGTACAGAGGAAACGCATAACAGTAACAGAATTAAGTCAGATGAGGGGACAAAGAGGACACTGAATTGCCAGCAAGCCCAGGACATAGGGGGATGGTGAGTCCCCTTAAGGAGACAGGGGTGCTGAGGATAAGTTTCATTTGGCAGTGTCACAAAGCTTCACAGAGAAGGTTCACTGGTTACGGACTACGTGGGGGAACATTTGTGATGCAAACATGGGTAAATGTATGTGTATGCAAGTGTTTAATAATATAACTGAAACAGATAAAGAATAATTTTCAGATCATTGGTAGACATTGGACAGAGTATGCAACTTTGATTGTTTTAATAGGACAGATACCTCCCTAGACAAAAAGGATATTTTCTCAGATTTAAAAAGAATGGTCAGCCAAGTAAAAGTCTTAACGCATCTAACTTTGAGGATGCTATGCATTTTTCAAGTCAAAACAACAAGCTGCTTTTACAGAACACCCATAATCCTCTCCCTTCAACTATAAATAGTTTGGTAGAGCGGGACATAAAATCTAAAAAGATTCTGAAGCCAAGGAGAGGTGGAATATTTAAATTGCCTCTGCTTGTAATCCCAGATTTTATCTTGGAAGAGGTGGAAGGACGTCCTCTTTCAGAATGAATGAATGACATATTTTACAAGCGATTAAACACACTCCCTTCACTCTAAAAACGATTTTTAAAAACCATTATAAAAAAAATTTTAAATTGTCAGATGATAATGGTACTTAGTCAAGTAATACGGAGCGACATGTGGACAGGTGTACAATGTGTGATGTTGAACTGGTGCAGTGGGCACAGAGACAAGATCTCCTGGCCTTGGGCCCTGTAGACAATCACTGACCATGGGGACACCCTTCCCCCAGCCTCAGGCCAACCATTCTCAGTTTTAAGATTTGGGAAAGCTTTCTCCACTCCCCTGGTTTTTTTCTATCATCTTTTGCTTTATCCTTTGTTTTTTTTTTAAATCTCCATCACATCATTTCCAGGAAATAGAGGAGCCATGCTCTAGTCAAGTACTCTAACCCAATGGCCAGTTTCAGGATGAGGTGTGGACTCATCAGAAGGAGACGACTGTGTTTGCCATTTCATGTTCTGCCACTGTATGTGGGGGCAGCGTGCTTGGGTGAGCAGAGAGCTGAAATCAGTCAGCTGCAGAATTGGAAAATAGTTCTCTTGCAGAAAACGTGTGGGAATAGCTTCCACTCTGGAGATTCAACAGTATTTGGTTCCCCGAAAGGGACTTGGGTTCCATTCAAGTTTTTAATGAAGACTTTGGCCTGTGCTTTTACCCAAGTGAGTGTTCCGAACCATGTTCTTTGGTTCCTGCGGGAGAAGCGCCAGCCAAAGCCCGGCACCTGTAATCTGTTGCTCGCAGTTGCCAGGCCTGAGGGTCTGACTGACAGGAGCGAGATTCTTTGAAAGCCATTAACGGCTGGCAACCGACTTGTTGAGACTCCAGCGCGCTGGACATCGTACATAAGCACCTTGGTCAGATCAATAAATATAATGTGCAGTAGGAACAAAAGTTGGGCTTAGATCGTCAGCTTAACACTAGGCCTCTTCATTCTGCACTCACTAGGCTGTGCCACTAAGCGTGTGGGGGCATGGGGGGTGGTACTGGGAATGGAACCCAGAGCCTTCACACTGAGCTGTATCTTCAAGTTTTTAATTTTTTTTTTTTTAGCCAGGTCTCACTAAATCTTTATTTCCCAGGCTGGCATCAAATTTGGGATCCTCGTGCCTCAGCCTGCCAGAGTACTGAGGTAACAGGCATGCGCTACCCTGCCCAGGAGACAATGTCTCTGTCTGGACTGAGATGATGAAATATGAGCTGATATTTCTGAATTTAATTGCCTATATCCAAATTTGGATTTCAGTCCACAGTTTTACTCCTGACCTTCTAGGTCTGTCTTGAGGGTGTTAATAATACTTGTTGAACTGGAGAACTGAGGACCTTGTAAGAAGATAAAAATAAGTAGAGAAGTAGGAAGAAGAATATAAATGCAATCAAAATATGTTCTGTCACAGACTCATTTTCTTGACACAAGAATAAGGACAGTGCTGCGTGTGGTGACACACACTTATAGTTCCAGCACTTGGGAGGCTGAGGCAGGATTACCAAGAGTTCAAGCCAGCTTAAGCATAGCAAAGAGCCTGTCTCAATACAAAAACAAAGAAAAGAAAAGAAAAGAAAAGAAAAGAAAAGAAAAGAGAAGAAAAGAAAAGAAAAGAAAGAAAAGAGAAGAGAAGAAAAGAAAAGAAAAGAAAGAAAAGAAAAGAAAAGAAAAGAGAAGAAAAGAAAAGAAAAGAAAGAAAAGAAAAGAAAGGAATTAGGACAGGAAAAATAAACTATATGGAAAACTTCATGTTTAACCACCATTATTCTCATTAGCCATCTTGCTACAAAAAATAACTTCCCACCAATCTACCACTGGCTCCCCATTTAAGTCTGAAAACACTGAGGGTACCCACCATGGCTCCTGCCGCAGTCACAGCCTCTTTGGAAGCTTGCAATGGCCCTGGCCGAGCTATGTTTGGTGACAAGTAAACCTATTTCATAAGGGCAAAGAACAAACTAAACCCTGTACTTGACTTAGTTTTCCCTTGATAACTTTTCAAGACTTAGACAACACAGCATGTTACTAGCAACGAGATGCGATTTGCTGAGCACTGGCAGAAAGGCTACAGCTAGGAAAGAGTGTGCGCTGTGGTGTGGTGGACACCAGCAACCCCAAGACCTGGAAACCTGTTTCCTAGAACTTGGCTTGATTCTGGGATTTCTGAGAGAGCCTGCTAACGTTTTAGGAGCTTTCCATTATCTCTTTGCCTTCATTCTGCCCTTCTCTCCAGCCAGATTATTCTCCTTTACTGGCGATTTCTGCCCTTCCCTAAGAAAAATCCCAAGGAAGACCTGCAAGCTAAACGGGTGGATAGGAGTGTGGGAGAAGGACTTTAACTCGGTGCTGTGTGCCCCCCTGCTTCCAAATTGAGCTTTGTAGTTTATCCCACTTTTGTGTACTGAGGTCTCAATCCAGAGCTTTGCACTGAGTTATATCCTCCACCATTTTGTACTTTTTGAGACAGGGTCTTGCCAAGTCATCAAAGTTGCCCAAGCTAGGCTCAATTTGGGACCCTCTTGCCTCAGCCTCTGCTATTGTTGGAACCACAGGTAGCAGTACCACACTGGCTTCTTCATTTCATTTCTTCTCCCTCTTCTTCTTCCTCTTTTTCTCCTCCTTCTCCTCCTCCTCTTCTTCTCCTTCTTTTACTTTTATGTATTTCTTTGAGGCAGTTCAAAAGGTAGTTTTTGAGGCCTTGAACTCACTATGTAGCCCAGGCTAGCCTTGAACTCACAGTAATTGTCCTGCCTCAGCCTCCCTAGTGCTGGGATTACAGATGTTTGCCACCACATGTGGCTTAAATTTAATTTCTTTTGTTTTGTGTAATGAGACAAAGTCTATCATTACACAATTCAGGCTGGCCTTGAGCTCACTTTGTAGCCCAGGCTGGTCTCGAACTCACAGTGATTCTCCTGCCTCAACCTCCCAAGTGCTGAGATCACAGGCATGCGCCACCATGCCTGGCTGAATTTCATTTCTTATCTCCAACTGTCTTACATATGTCCATTAAACCGTCAAACTGATCTTCTTAGTACTGTGTCATCATGTCCCACCATTCTGAAAGAGCCACCTCCCCATTCTCTGCAGCATCCAGACTAAACAGTCCTCGCATCTGAGGACCCCCATGCCCCTTCACCCACAGCCACCCCTCTTCCTCTATGCACTTTCTGCTTTTTACTCAGCTGGTCCAACATGCCCTCACTTTACGTCTCTTACTCCTACTGCAGAGCACGTGTGCATTCATGCCATTTTCCGTGGCAGGCGCTGCCCCCCACCGTGGTTCTGTACATCAGAATCCCACCCCACTGGTACAGGGGAAATGACATAGGACCTCCAGATAATGTAAATACTGTCAGGGAACTAAGCCCCCAACCTGCTAGCTGTCTGACACGCTGAGTTCGTGCTCTGTAAAACTGAAGAATGAATTCTAGGAATGTTGGAGGTTAAGAGTAGGAAATATTTATTGAGAGAAAGCCCTCTGAGAAAGCTCTCTGTCTGAGAGGAACAGCAGGGTGTCCAGAGGGGGCGGCCCGTGGGGAACCCACTTCTCAAGGGAGTTTTCTGGGGTAAAACTGTGAGGTGAAGTGAGTATAAGTCTGATGAAACTATAGTTAACTAATAAGATTGCAAGTACAGTTGCTTAGGATATATATATATATTTGGTAATATTGATCCAATGGGAAATCACAAGGTGAGTGTGAGGTGGGACCAAACTATGGTTAGCCAATAAGATTACGACAAGTATAGCTGCTTAGGTAATATTGATTAAGGATCAGATGGGGAAGCAGGTCACCTGGCCAGCACACACGGGCTCCCTGGGAGGGCTGAGTCAAGGAGGAGGCTGTGGTCCCCACCCAGGTGACTGATGCCTACTTAGACTATCAGTCCCTGCTGTTCGTCCTGAGGAAGGGTGGGGTGTGTTTCCTCCTCGTCACAAGTGCACCTGCAGCCGTGGTTGCCTCCTGTCCTGACCTCCCCAGGGCCCAGCCCTGCCTGCCTGCCTGTAATACTTCTAAATAACTTAGCTATCTACATACTACTGCGATCTGCATTCTGGACCTGCCGTGAACTAAATCCAGTCTGGACCACATAGTTGAAACCCTCAAAAAAAATCAAAACCAAAACATACAAACAAAAAAGACTGACGCAAGCCACACAATCTCATGGAACTTTCTTTTCCTAATTCTTGCAAACATCAGTAATTTCCCTCTTCTACAGTCTGTCTTCCAGCCTAAAACCTTGTCTTCATTTTAGCTCTTTTGTTAGGCACAGTTTTGCGTTTATTGATATCTTTTGTAGGTTTTTAATTTTGTTCCTCGCCCTTACATTATTAGAAACGTTGCAGCAGGAGTTGAGGTTTAAGCCCTGCTGCATGCAACACAGCGTCGGTATAACCCATCCGGCACCTGCTACGGTGCTTCATCGCACACTCAGGGTTAGAATAGCCAAAGACAACCGGGGGGAAATGACATTTTAGCACTGAAAACTTTTAGGAAACTAAGCAGCAGCAGACCCACAACCACAGCAGGCATCTTTTGACAATATGGAAGACACTCTCTCAGCCACTGAATCTCTGGTTTAAATTTTTTTTCTCATTTTTCCATTTTTTTCCTCCACATCTCTCTCTAGGGCTGCACAAGGGCCAGCTGGATTCCATCCAGAAACAGATTCAAATAGACAATAGGTCAACTAAAATTCCATCTTCCTTGATGAGATGGGAAACTGTGTAGCCAGGTGTCACTCAGATGCCAGCTGCACAGGACTCCATGTCATCAGTTAATTTCTCTGGAGAGCTGGGCTGAGGAGACAGTGACAGTTCTGTTTTTTTTTTTTTATAATTTTATTTAAAGAGGAAAAAACAAAACAAAATAAAACAGAATAAAGGGTAGCAACCATACAGTATTCCAAGGAAAAAAGGAAAAGTACAACAATAAAACCTAAGAAATTATTACTTGACTAATTACATACTGACTTCTTGGAAATAGTTGTTTAAATTACAAAGTTAAAGCATGTAAAGTA
>PVJX010018448.1:2500-36538 GCA_004027295.1 Dolichotis patagonum
TGAAACGCCATACTTCCTTGGAGTGCTATATCGGGCTGCCAATTCAGTTAACGTAGTAAGGGCTGCCAATTCAGTTAACGTAGTAAGGGCCGTGCTGACCATGGCTAGATTCACCCTCGTGCCTTTCTAGCTTGTCGCTGCCTCATGGTCCCTGAGCCGTTGTTCTCATCTGCATGGTTTATGATGACTTCACACCACGTCCATGTTCTAAGCCCCGGGAACAAAGAAGGCCTCATGCAGGTAGCTCGATATGCCATTTTTACTCATTCCACTTTGACTAGGACCCAGTCACAGGCAGCTCGCTGTAGGAGAGGATGAGATGTCGTCTTTACCTGGGAGCCAGATTTCAAGGGGAAAGTGGAGGGCTTTTGTTATTAAACAAGAAAAGCATGCGTATGAGGCTCAACAGTAGACAGTGCCTCAGGTACATTTGATAATTATCACCTACATTTTATTGACCAGGGAATCAAACTTGTAGCTTGACTCAGGTAAGAGAAACAATGAAAACTAGCATGAGAGATTTAAACTTGTTTGACTGTATGGCCTGTATTTGTGTCTGTGCTCTCTGCCCTGTGGCTCTGGAAGATCTTAGTAGTAAGTGGACAGGGCATTGCAGATGAGAATCCACATACCATCTGTTGTGGTTGTCCAACATGTCCAGAATTAAACTGCAGAGCCAGGTTGGACATCCAAGGTCAGCAAACCTGTGATTGGCATAAAGGATGCTGAGGGTGGGTCGATGTTTGGGAACAGGCAGAGAAAGTTCCAGTCCCTTGGCAGTCAGTGGACTTCTCAGCCAAGTTGACTCTGAGGGCAAATTTCTGGTGTCATCAGCTCAAAAGCAGGGTTTAGATTTTTAGTTCTTGTATTATTTATCAGCTTTCTGTTACTGTGACACATTCCTGAGAAGATCAGTTTGAGAGAAGGAAAGGGGTTTTTCGACTCATGGGTTCAGTTCACGGTCCCTTGGCCCCTGTTGCTCTAAATATGTGACATGTCGTGGTGGGAGGGCCTGGTGGCCAGTACTAGTGCTTAGTGCCTGGTCATTTCCAGCCCAAGCTACAGAAGTTCCTTGAAAGGAAATTGTGCTTCCTGTTAAGGTAGGGTATTTTGCAGTGAGACGCCAAGGAGAATGACATGTCCTCTGGCCCTGTAAGGGATGGAGCAGGCTTTCTTTATAAATTTATGTTCTACAGAGGTGATCAGATTTCTTCAACTCATATTCTTACTATCTGGAGGCAAAAGAGGCTCAGAAACCTTGTGAAAACCTTAAAGCTGTACATTTAAAAACAGATGGTCAAAGTTAGGGCATCACTTGGTGGCTTAGCTGTTTTAATCTCAGTGCAATGAGGTATGGAGAATAATAACACCAATGGCATGTCAGGTGTTGAGGGACCTCTTAGGGTAGAAGTGCCTATTACTGGTATCTATCTAATAGATACTAAGTGCTATCTAAAAGAAATGTAATCTGAGCCATGTATGTAATTTTAAATTTTCTGACAGCCACCTTAACAAAATTAAAAACAAACCAGTGAATTACTTTTAATAATATATCTTATGTATACCAATATCTATAGAATATTGTCATTTCAGCTTATAATAAATGCAAAAACAGGTAGAGAGATTTACTGATTCTTTTGTACAGTGTTTGAAATCCATTGTATGTATCGCTGTAAACCTTAGTGCCGGCTAGCTACATTCCCAGTTCTGTGGGCATTATTGGTGGGTTTAGTCCCTACATCTGAGAGATAACTCAGAAGGCAATAATTTTCATGAAGAATAGTTGATCTAATTCTGGAGTATTGTCAGAAAAAGTGTCACCCCAAAGTATAGCACAGTGGATGTAATAAATAAAGGGAATAGGTATCATCCTTACAAATGCAGCCAGAGGTGGGCACAGGAAAGGTTACACCATCTCCACTGTAGCACACTGCGAATTGTGAGAAGTATTTATTTGATTGATCTTTAGTCCCTCCCCACCCCCAAGGAGAGCCTCAAAACATTCAGTTACAAATGGGATGTGCAATTTTATGTTCTGTGAGCCAGAATCTTTTAAAGGTGTGAATTTAGAAAATGCTACATATTACAGAACACAGTGTTTCCTGTTAATGTAACTGAAATGGTGTACAGTATCTGGGAATATGCTTACTTAGATTACATGAGAATAGTTTTCTCTGTGGTACTTTTCCAGTTAACACAGATCTTGTTTTTACAAATAGATACCATATATTTCCCCAATTAAGATGCTTTTTAAAGGAAAACATTGAAAGTAATGGAAAAGTTCCAGTACTACTTTTCCAAATTATGTCAATGATGTAGAAAATCATTAGATAAATAGCAATTTAATTTATGAAGAAAAAAATCTAGGAGAAGAGTTTTCTGTAAGTAACTTTCAGATGAAAAGATTTCAAATTTAAGATGACCTGAGTTCCTCTGCAGAGTAGAAAAGTAATGTAAGTCCATGTTAACCTTTAGAAATGAGCGAAATGGGCAGCTACAGAACCGAGCGTGACTTAGGACTACGATTGGAAGGCCTCATGCGCCCTCGGGCCCACCTGTGCTCTCTGAGTGAGGGCTTCCTGGAAACCTTGTTCACCTGGGCTCCTCAGAAGAGGTGACAGTGTGCAGTGGAGCTGACACTGTAAGTTGGTATTGCTCACTTTTCCGTGACGGGAATAGAAAGCAAAACAGAACCAGATACAACAGAACCCCTTCCTGCGGTGGCTGCGTTTTGCTGTCCTTTACCTCTGAGGAGCGTCTGGCAGGCTCAGCGTCCCACTCGTTTTCCAATTCCTATTGGCCTTTCATTTGGAGGCTATTAGCAAGAACATTACACCGTCAGCCGTGCTGAGTCCCCCAAGGAGTATGAATGTCTGCAGTTTGGGTGCACACTTTTGGCTCCAGACAGTGCAGAACCTGTGCTTTATGTGCGCGGATCCTGCTTTGCTGACTGCGGTGTCTCCTTGCCAGCGATGCTTTGGCCCGAAGGAGGTTAAGAGCTTTCTGAGAAAGGGAAGCTCAGAGCTGCAGCACATGGAAAGGGATGGGGTAGAGAAACTACAGCTGTTTAGAGTTTTAAAGAGAAAGAAGGAAGTTGGCTTAGGTTCCTAGCCTAATAGGCTTTAGAGCTGGCTAGATAGAAAGCGCATCTGTAATATTATGAATATATAAGTGGTGGCACTTAAAAGGCAGTTAATGCATGAGTTCTAAATGGCAATAAAAGGAAATAGGAGGTGGACGTGAGAAGGGACCATGAAAAGAAACTAAATAAAAAGTAATAGAAGTAAGTATACAAGTGAATATGACGTGATATATCAAGTGACACATGACATGAAGATGAACTGATATAATTGCATGCGGTTGGATTTTTCCTTTCAAATTTTAACTTTCACTGAGGTTGAGAATGCTAGAAGATGAAAAATGAACATAGTCAGTTTTAGGCATTATTATTTAAATGAGCAAAGCTGTAGTTGTTAATAAAATCAGATTTGATGATCTTAAGGGCTCTCCCTCTCCTGTCCCTATTTTCTCCTGTGATTTGAGGGTGACAGTTGTTTCTCTGCTCCTTTGGTGGTCATCACATGGTAGCATCTCCCAGGGGTGTAGGTTGGTGGTTAGGATTCCCCTGTGGGCATGGGTCACTTGGAATTTCTTAGTGGTAAGTGATAAGGATGACTTTCAGTTGAACAAAGATTTTGTGAACTCAGAGAATTGATTATGAAAATGGGCAGAAACCACAGTGCCTGCAGTGTAGGAAGTGGGAAACACAGTAGCTGTCTCACAGTAGGACCAGTGTGGTTCCGGGGCCACTGCTGCTCCGGTGCTGAGTGATTCCCAGGCTCCTTCCATCCTTGCCTCTCTCGTCACAATTCCAAGTCCTAAGGAAGAGTGTTTGGCTGTCTGTGCTTAGGCCACTTGCCTGCATCTTGGCTTTGTCACAGGGCAGGAGAAACAGATCGAAGCCAGAAAGCTAGAGTTACTGGTCTATTCAGACTATGTACAATAGGATTAGGAAATTACTATGCTATTAATGAGGGGAAATGGATTCAAGGAAACAAAGACAAATAAACCAAATAAAAAATCTGGTCAATGTACCTGCTGGTTCATATGTCTTGGGTTGCTTTCTGAGCATATCCTTTTTGAGTGTAAATGCAATTTAAATGGAAATGGGAGTAGTTTGTGGGTGATCAGTTGACTATAAAGTAAATTACGTGATAGACCAGGGGTATCGCTCAATGGCACAGCACCTGCCTGGCAAGCACAAGGTCTTGAGTTCAATTCCCAGTACAAATAAATGAATAAAGTAATATTTTTACTTAGAATTATGTATAACGCTATAGTTTCTTTATATATCTGTTTCCATCTCCTCATTCACTGAGGAGAATACTTATTGAACATTGTCTGCTTTCTAGGCATTAAACCAGGTACAAAAAGTATAGACACAAACAAAACAGACAGAAGGTTATGTCTTCATGAAACATATGTCAACAGCAGTCACACTGAGGGCAGCTGAAAATTAGATTGCCTATTTCGGATTGATCGGACACTTTTTTTTTTGTGGTACCAGGGATCAAACTTATGACCTTGCGCTTGCCAGGCAGGTGCTTACAGCACTGAGCTGAATTCCCGGCCCCAATCTGACACTCGTGAAAAACCAGTATTTTCTTATACAAAACATTTACAATTATTTTACAAATAACATTTCTTGGACTGAATGAATACTTGTGGAATTATTGGAAAAGCAAGAAGAAAGTGCACACACACACACACACACACACACTTTCTTTTTACTTTTCTCTTGAGTACAATCCCTTGAGCAGCCCGAGCAGCACGTCTGGAATTGATAGTAAGTAGTTTCCGTGTGGCTTTGTGGAGAGTTGCCACTGCTGGTCTCACGATGGGTGTGTGGTTGCCTGTGGTTTGAAGAGTATCATGGTGAACAGAGAATCCTTGCCAATAGCAGCAGAACAGAAGGCTGCCCAGGAGAGGACAAGGTAAAGCTCTAAGGAAGCTGACATGAGTGACTAAGATCCTTCCCGAAGAAATGAGGGCTGGTGTGAGCTAAGAGTGGGAGATCCAAAATGGTTGCTTGTGAGTTAAAGAATCCTGACTTAGGTCTGGAATTGTGACCCAAAAGTCATCTTCACATTGCTGGAGCCATTAGAAATGCACATGGCAAATATTTGTGATGAAAATAACATACGAGCCTGTGAATACTTCCAATTGTCTGAGAAAATATTTGAAAAGAACTGTTTTTCCCCATTGTACTCATACCCTGGATTATTTTGAAGCAATATCATATAAAACTGTTTACATCGTTCTCATTTATAGTTGTTTTTCCCTTAAGATGGAAAACAGGTGTTATGCAAAATTTATAGAACATTTAAAAATATTTTTTGCTTCAGGACATTTCAACAATTATTAAGAAAAAGAAAATGTATAAGAAAATCATTTGTTTTGGGTTCATTGAACTGACCTGGATTTGTGTCTTTAGATATCATTTGGCTCCTAAGTGACTGTAATCTCTTTCATTGATTTGGAAGGCTAAAAATAAACTCTTGGGAAAGCATTATTACAGCTGAAATATAGAAATTGATATTAGAGTATAGATGACATTATGTGTAGATAACTTTCAGAGATTTGGCCACTTTATACAAATAATTTGTTTTCCTTTTTAGTTTTTTTAAAAAGTAACGAGTTCTACAGCAATGTCCACTTGAAGAAAGGAATCTTTTAGTTAAATACTTGAATTGGGGGATGTCCACATAAAAACAAAACCCTGACTCAGTTTCTTCTCCGGAGTAATTACCTATCGTTAGCTAATCAGACATATTTGGCCAGAAAATCAGCAGTTCTATTTTATCATATCTTTTTCTGTTTCCCTTAGTATTAAACTGAAGCCATTGGTAACACTTGACCAACTTTTAAGGATTATTTTTATATTTTTTTTGAATTCGTGTTAGTAACACTTCAAACGCATGATTTTGTAAACTTATATTTTATATAATCTGTTGTATATAATTGCTCAAAGAAAGAATCTATGAGAGTCAGTGTAATAGTAAGGATATTGATTTGTGCAATATAACAACTGAGTTTAAGTGCCAGGAAAACTTGCATATGTTTAGAATGAAACGATGAATGCAAAAATCTATATGATGATAAGAAGGATGCTTAAGAATTTCAGAGTCATAGAAATACTAGAGCTACAGAGCTTGAGAGAGGTGGAGAGATGCTAGAGAGACAGAGGTCCAGTGACTTTCCTAATACAAACCCAGCTACGCCATGAAAGCACTGAGAGAAAACATGAGTTTTCTAAAACATGAGTGATACGTAATGGTGAATGTCTCAGCAGCTGGACAAGATACTGAATTGTTTACCTACCTCCTCTTAAATATTTGAACTTTTAAAAAATGCATTTGTTATAAGAATGGTTTCACTGTGTTGATTAAGTTCCATATTAACTTCAGTCTTCATTAGACCACCGTTTTAATTGGAGCTTGATGGTTAAATTTTTAATTTTAAGAAAAATTTACTAGAAAAAAAATTTCATGACTCTGATATTTTATACTTTTATGATTTTAGTACAATATTATATTTAGAGTTTCCTTTGGATAGTTTCTGTTTTTTTTAAAAGCAATTTAATGGAAAATAAAATTTCATTTAACATTCATCACATTAACTGAGCAAAAGTCTGGGATTTTTTGCTTCTTGATAAGTTTGTCTATAGAAATTTAAACTACACTGAGATGTCATCTTAACCCAGAAAGAATGGCTGTGTTCACAAAATCTAATAAAAACTGCTGATAAGGATGGTGGAGAAACGGAACATACTACATTCTTAGTAGGAATGTAAACTAGCACAAGCTCTGTGGAAATCAGTGTGGAGATTCTTCAAAAACTGAAAGTAGAAGTTACATTTGACCCATCTGTCCTCCTTGCTAGGTTTCTTCCCAAAAGAGTTAAAATCATCATAGTACAAGGATATGTTATTCAGACTTATGTTGATTGTAGGACAATTTACAGTAGCTAGATCTTGGAAACAGCATATATGTCAACATATATGATCATCAACATATGAGTGGGTAAAGAAAATGTGGCATTTATACATAGTGGAGTACTATACTGCCAGAAAGATAAATGATGCATTGTGGGTAAATTGATGTAACTTGAGAGCATAATATTAAGTGAAATGAGTCAGACATAAGCTCAAGTATTGCATATTTTCTTTTATATGAGAATATATATATATATATATATATATATATATATATATATATACATACAATATGTATACACAAAAAAAGAGCACAGTAGAAGAGAGATAAGTAGGAAGTACAGGGAAGTTCAAATACCCAGATTACATATACCTTTGTTTTAAAAATTTCAGTATATATGCTAATATATAGACAAAAGTCTATCTTATAGACAAAAGTCTATCTTAGTTGAAAAGAAAATTTGTTTTGTTACCTGTTTGTTTCTTTTTGTAAGAATCTTTTTAGTTTATGTCTTGTGTTTAGTAACTGCTTTGAAGATGACCCACAGTGTAATAACTATTACTATTGTTATGAATATTTTTATAAAACAAAAGAAAAATATTTGCCCATAGTTACCAGATTTGTTGGAGACAGGTTCTTAATTTTGTCTACACAAAATCTAGTAATGCTCTATGTTGATTGCTTCCATGCTGAAGAGCATTTCTGATAGAAGCGTTGTTACTGAAACTCACTTGTAAGTGTGGTACGTAAATATGATCAAGCCTAGATTCACGGAGAGCACGTGCCTGTTAGGTGAATGAAGGTGTAATCTGAAGCATCAGGCATGGGACTGACATCCTTCATAATTGGAAAGGCAGCACCCAAAACTGTGTATGTAAATTTACATGTGTGATACTTTTGCAGGCTTCAAATGAGCAATACACTTATTTTGATATGACCTTTAGTGTTCTTCTAAATAGGAGGGAGCAGACCAATGTATTTATACTTACCCTCTGAGTTACCACAGTTACTTACAGACTAGAGGTAGGCTCCTGTTTATAGGCTGGGAACTTTGGGACATGCTTCCTTACTATCTTGGAGGATTCTAGGTCCAGCACAGCACATACTGCATTTATGCCTTGGGGGACTGCACGCTAAAACCCCGCAGCAATTACGCACTCAACGGCACTCCCGTGGTTTGTAAGTTAGAGTGCTTAGCAATTTACCACGAGGGAGGGCCTGAGGGGAAGAAAGAATATGGCTCAATTAATTAGGGCTTGTTAGCAAACTCCAACTATCACCGTATTTGTATTTTCAGACCACTGATATATCACATACCCACAAGATTTGGAAAAGAGGTAAAAACAGGCAACTGACAAAGCTAATTTATCCAACATGGCACTAGTTCTGCTGTTAGCTATAGACCAGCTTTCATACATTAGCCTTTCTAAAGTGAAGAAATGGGAAATGAAATTGCACGTCTCTATCTGTGACTTGCTGTTGTTAACTCTTTTGAGTCTTTTGTCTTTCATTTGTTTCTGGGGAAGATTAATAATCTTGGTGATCACCTATAAGTTTGTATGAAAGTTTAGTATTAATGAATTAATTATTGAGTGTTATCTGGAGTTATGGAGTTTGGATTTCTATTTGTTCATTGCATGTTCAAAGCAGCTGTTATTGGCATTTAGAAAAGTTAATGATTCTTTGTAATTATCTAGTGCTTTATCAAGATATTACTCGAATAATACCTTCTATGCCTTGAAAATTCTCTATTTTTAGTCAGTTTAATGCTTCGTGACATGAAATCATGTTGACCTCAAATAATAATTATATAGTCTTTTTCAATAAGTTCGGGTCACGTTTCCTCTCTTTTTGTCCTAGTACAGTTGTCTGGTTTCCACATTTATATTTTCTATATTTGTGTAACTTGTTTAGCTCCATGGTCATATGTAAATTGACCATATGTAAATTGAATATGTAGTAGCTTTTTCAAGAGGGAAAATATGCTTTCTAAAGTTTTAAAAATTTGGAGGGCTCAAGTTCAATTTCAGTTTTCTAGACTTCATTTGTTTAAAAAGAGTTCAGCGGGAGGTTTTATTTTATAAAATGTTAGTGTACAGCTGCAACCATAGAACATAAGTTATTGAGTTAATTATTGAGTTCACCTACAGAGCCATGTGTTTGCTTAATTTATAGTATATTTTGGAAAATATGATGCTTGCTGATAAAAGGTTGAGTCAAGGCAGGTGGGTTTACAGGAAAAGGATAAGCACTGGAGCCGTGGATGCGTTTAACTCTGCTACCTCTTCAGCTGGTGTAGCTGCTTTGAAAAGGAAGTGATTGCCTCGTTGAGTCAAGACACTTCAGTGATTTGTGCTAACCTTCCTCTGGTGGGCAATTTCATTCTCACTCTGAAAGTCCCCGAGGAACCGCATGGGTGCACACTGGAGGCTTTCCTGACCAAAGTTCATGTGCGGTGTAATTTAAGTAGAAGCCCTGATTATGTTCTGTGCTGCTCGGAGTTAAATGATAGGAAAACCTGATACGTGTGGAAGGGCAGGAAGCAAGTGAGTTGTTTCTCTCCCCCAGTTCAGAAAAAAAATACTATGAGAAGTGGATTAACCAATGCTGGTTCTAAACACTGCACAGCTAATGTTAGGAAGACAAAAGTATTAGAGTGAAGAGTATTGACAGGAACAATTCACTGATTGATTAGTTTATGTACCACTTCTGACTGTTCCGTGTAGTCACACTATCTGTCTGCCTGTCTATCTAACTACCTATATCTGCATACCTGCATATACATATGTGATTGTCACGTCATTCTTCTGAATATCACAAGGAGTTAAAATCAACCAGATTTAAAGCTATTGTATTTGTATTGCTGCATGTCCTACTTTGAATTTCTCAGTGGGTCTGTTACTTTTCCTGTGAGATGATTGCATATATATCTAAAAGCATACTCTGAATGATTAGGATACTTTTAAGAATTTATCCTATTAGCAATCTAGCTTCTGGTAATATATCCCCTATGCTAAAACCATCCATTTTTCTTAAACTAACATTACTCAATGAAATCTGAGCAAAGGAAGCTAGTTTTAAGATAGACTAAGTTCATTGTTTCCAAATTTTGTAACAGAGTCCATAAGACTTACCATCCTCAATTTTGCCTATTATGTCTAAATTACTGGCTTCCCATGGCAAGATACACCATTGCAAAGGAAATAGGTACTTATGTATTTTAGCATTTCATGTAAATTTTTATTTGATCTGTAGACTGATGGATATTGTGGCAAGCAGTTGGGAAAATAATAAATTACCAACAATAAATAGTAACAAAATACATGATAGCTTTATTATTTTCATTGGCTTGAAAGCATTAGTGGCTTAATTACAAGTGGCATCTTGTATTTGAAGATTTTCCTCTTTCTTGGGGGCCACATGGTTCATAGCTGTAGTTTTTCTCTTCATCACTTTTTCATCCTCTAACTCATTGTGAATATATATATATACATATACATATATACACATTTATTGTATTCGTTCCTCCTTTTACAGATTTATAAGCTGTGGGAGGGGAGAGATTTTTGAGTGTTTAACTGATGTAGTCATGTGACAAGCGCTGAAAAATATTGGTTGAATGAATGAATGGATAGGATATCGCATACTGGCCTAAGGTGACACTATCCAACATTGTAGGAATAATTTGAGAAAAAAAATTAGTTAAACTCAATTCTGGCACTGCTGAATAAGTTCAGATTCTGTTACTTCCTTCATTAAGTTATAAATTTAAAAGGCTGAGAAAAATGGGCAGATATCAACTAACAAAGCGTGCTTGCCTGCGTGTGTGCCTTGGTGCTCATTCTCCTTGGCCAAGTCTTTCTTTCTGTCCAAAATTCTTTTCCCTTGGTTCATGTTTTTGACCTGGATAATCCTGATCACAAAATTACTATTGCAAGCAATTTCTCTAGGAAGGATTTGGAGCCCTTGCATGTTATAGTTGTTACATTGTTTGTTTGTTTGCTTGTTTACAGACTAATGAAAGGAAAATAAAGGAAGGAAGTCTGCTTGTGCTCTGCACAGGTGCACTGTTTCATTCTGAATGTTTTGGAGCAGAGGTTAGATGCCTCCCTACCCGCTCCCACAGAGTTCTGTCCTTCATGGCAGCATGAACGCGTAGCTGGCTGTGCGTGTTTAATGTCCCTCTTCTCATGGCAGACTACACTCCAGACCCAGAATCACAGTGTTGCTGTCTCTTTTTTAATCAAGACATAATGTGTGGTTCCAAGATGGCACTGAAGTAAAAAGAGAAGTGGCAGAGAAGGACCACGAAGGAGAGAAGCAGGGAGAATGGAAAGGAAGAGAGAAATAAAAGACGACGAAATGGTGCTGCCTTGCTGCTCATTCTAGTAAGGAAAGAGCATGCAGCCACTGAAAGGACCTGGGTGCTACAGTAGGCTTCCAAGAGAGTTTTATTTAATGAGGGAACCTGTCCTGCTGTGAGCTGCTGTGTGTCAGGCTGCGTGTCAGGCTGCGAGGGCGACACAGTGGCAAAGGGAGGATGGCTTGTGTTTCAGTGAATGAGAGAGAAGGGCTGTGTGCCGCAAAGGAATATACATCATAGTATAAAATGCGACAGGAAATACATATAATATGTAAATACATGAATTTATTTATTTTTTATTTTAAAGAGAATAAAACAAAAGAGGGCAGAACAAAGCAGATCATAACAGAAGAACATAAGCAACACAGCACTTTACAATAAGACAACTGGACATTAACAGTAGCTATCAAAATATCTCTTTCTCTGCTATAGTTGAGCATGGCTTCAAATACAATAATATCAAACATAACACAATAGAATAAAACCATTCAAGAGAATGAAAGAATTGCAGGACATTCTGAACTGAATAACTATGATCAATGGCTACTATAATATCTCATTTCCAATAAAAATTTGTTTATACTATCACATATATTTAAATCCCAATAAGACACAACATGATAGAACCAATGGTAATAGCAGAGTAGAAGCATGGTAGGACTTCTAAGGAGGACGATATTAAACCAGCAATGACTGCCATGATGTTTTGTTTTCTTCAAAACAGCTTTTCATACCATCACACATAATAAATAGAGAATAAAACAGAATAAAACCATTCCAACTGATGAATGAAAACATTGAAAGGCTTCAAAGCAATGAAATGGGAAATCATGATTACCATAAAATCTTATATACTCTTACCAACTCTCATACTAGGGAGACTATACAGTATTTACACATATGAGTTTGGTTTATTTTACTTATGAGTATGGTCTCAAGTTGTGTCCATTTATTTATAAATATCTCAATGTGATCATTCTTTATAGCTGAGTAGTACTCCATTGAAATACATGAATTTAATAGCTATGTAATATAACATGGAATGTGGAGCTGTTTGAAGGGACTGAGAGTGTCAAGCAGTGCCTCACAGTGCGTGCAAGGCGACTCAGAGTTCTCGCCTTATTAGGCACTATGTGCTGTACCCTAGAATGGAAAATGCAAATGAATCACTCTAGGAGGGGCATCTATACCTGACGCATGTGCATCAGCCCCGAGGCCCTGCAGGGGTGCAGTTTGTGTAGACCAGTCGTGTGTGTAAGTGTGGACTCTCAAGGGCCCCCCAGAATTTCAGACAGCTCCTAGCGTCAAGGCCTTCTTCATGCACTTCAGGGCAAGACCCCAATCTTGAGATGAAGATGGCTTGAGAACCCCAAAACCAGGTACAGTCCTCCCTTCACATCTGAGGGAGATTTGTTCCAGACTCTTACTCCCTATACCCAGATGGATAGGTGCTCAAGTCTTTGTATAAGATGGGGTAGTGTTTGTATGGAGGCTGCACCCAACCGTCTATGTACTTCGAGTCACCCCCAAATGACCTATAATACTAAATACAGTGGAAACACTATGTAACAGTTACTGTACTGTGTTGTTTAGGGGATAATAGCACAAAGGTCTGTACATGTTCAGTACACATGAAATTTTTGGGGTTTTTTTTTCTGATTTTTTTTGATCCGTGGTTGTTTGAATCCACAGATGTGGAATCCAAAAATAAAGACCGCTGACTGTACACTTTCCTAGACCTCCTGCTAAAAATAATTTAACACTGTTTTGTTTTTCAAAGTCTTGATTATCTTGGGATTATTTACTAGTGGGTTATTTTGGGAGGCAGATAATTTGAGTTTTATATTGCTTCCAGGATATGTGTCTAGTAGAAGACCAGTGCTGGAAAGCAAAGTAATGGCAAATAGACTGCCATCTTTGCTTTTGGATGGGTAACTATTTTGCTAGCATGGGGAGGAATGTGCTTAGAGTGCCACAGTGCTTTGTGGTAGAGAAACAACAAATACAATGAAAATGAATGAAGTAGCATGACTCTGTTATTATAGAAGTAAGACTTTTGATCATATACCCCAAGATTTATATCAGCCTAGTAGTTGTTAACAGGTAAAATAACAAGAGTGAATTTCAGTTACTTTTTCTAAGGACTCAAGGTAAAGCAGGTTTTCAGTTTTTGTACTTACTACATTGATAAGACAGAGACTGATCGCAAAAATGGGCCAGTTCAGAAACAGAAATTAAATCTGGGTATATCAAGGTCCTTTACCCTTGAAAAAGGAGCTGCTATTTGGATTACTTTTGATCCTGAAATGACCACACTGTGGTATCACAGTTATGGCTGTGTCTCAATGTCCTCCCAAAGCCTCATGCAGTCATAGATGGGGCTTATTCAGAGGTGGCTGGATCTAGAGTGTATGACTGATTCATAGCACAATGTTAGGATTACGGGTGGGTGATTACTAAGTCACTCCATTGATTGGTTTGGCACTGCCCTAATCCTGGGAGCCTGGAAACAACCTAAGGGACAAAACAGAGGCTTATCTTGTCCCTTGCTTACTTCGCTACCTTCTGCCTCTCATGAACTGTTTCCCCTCTTTGATGTTTGGAGCCAGCTGACTATGTCCCAAAACCTCTACAAATAAACCTTTCCTCCCGCAACTTTGGGTCTAAGTGTTTCGTCTCAGCAACAAGAAGAATAACTAAGATAATCCTGATGTGTATTCACTTTTCATTGTGAGCTGTACCCTTGAAGTTGTTGTTTTCATTCTATGATGCTTTATTTCTTTTGCAGTGTTTGAGGCAACGCGAATTATCGTCAGAGTAGGTTACATTTTGCTGAATGCAAATTACTAGCAACAGACATATACATTTCAGTCTGCAGGAAGAATGGAACTAGATTTAGAAAATTGATAGCAGACCTTTTTCTCTATTACAAAGTCAAACCTCATGCTTCAGTTGGATATAGAGATAAGAATAGAATAAGTGGGAAATGTGAAGTGAGAAATTTGGGGATGGAGTATTTATTTTGTTAATGTGAATTGTGTAAAACTTCTGACTAAATCATTTATACCTCCCCTACATGTTACCTAGGTTGACATTAAATAAAGACTTACAAGCAGCCCTCCTTTTTTCTCTTTCCCTTCTTTTCTCCTTTCTTTCTTTCCTTCTGTTTTTGCTTCCTCTCTCTCTTTTCACTGTGGTATCAGTATGGTAATTTCAGTATTTAGGTTCTCATACTGAAGTCACCACTGTAGAATTCTTCAGACAGCCACATGATAAGATTAATGAAACCCAAGTCAATAAATAGAATCATTAGTGAATGCTACATATCATCACAATCCAACAACGTTCATTTCTTGAGTATATCTTAAAATAGTTTGGCTTAAGTTTTTTTATTATTTTAAAGTCTGTATTTGATAATTTTCTCATTAATTTTTTTTAACAACGGAAAGATAGTGTGAACTTGTTTCTCGAATTACCTTGTCTGACCTTTTGCAAGTTGATAATTACAAAAACGGGAGGCCTGGAAAACTTGTAAAAAATGTAAGCTTATAAAGTAGCTAAAATGGTCCTTCTGTGCTGGTGTCGATTTCAAAATTAACATTTTGGTTCATGTGCTTCTAATAATCACTGACCCTTACCTCATGTACTTTCCACAGGAAATGAATACAGCAGAAATTACTTTGACCCACTGATGGATGAGGAAATAAACCCAAGGCAGTGTGGGATGGAGGTCAGCAGAGAGGGTGAGCTAGAATTAAGTATGTAATTTTTGTGTCAGAATATTCTTTTCCATTCATGAAAATGAGGTGACAAAGATCACACATGCAGTTCTGCTTAGATTTTGCAGCTTAGAATTTAAATGGTAAGTTTTAACCACCACCAACATGATGGGCAGTGAAGGTAATTTTTGACCAAGGACAGCAAGCTGGTGAGATGAAAGAAGCCTCCGTCCGCTTTCATCTGAGCTGCTGTGAAGAGTTTGGGCCATTATAAGATCCATGTCACGCATCTGTGGGGCATCGCTTTGCAAATGCATCTGTGCCCTTCAAATTTAAAATGAGCATTCTTCAGTCAAATGCATCAAGCACATGAGATTCCCAGTTACCGTGACTATTGAATTCCTTTCAATGAATGTGCAAAACCACCATCTAACCTTCGGGCCACAGAGATGCAGATATGTTAATAATATTCTTTTCTATAATCTTGAATCTCATTGTGGTTGTAAAATAACAATTCGAAATTGCTCCTTCAGTGCATACCTCTGTGCGGATTTTACAGTTTACAAAGCATTCTGGGGTTTACAAAGGTGACTGATGAGATAATGACACTGGTAAATGTGCCTTAGAGTTATTCACATTGAGAAGATCATATTCCAGTAGCAGCCAATTGTAATTGAAATTGCACATTTTCATAGGAGCCTGGCTTACATTTCCACAAATAAAGGGGTTCAGGTATGGTACAAAGATTATTTTCTGAACGAGTTCTCAATAAACTAAACATTTTTAATGATGTGTTCAGGGTATTATCAAAGGCTGCATGTGCAAGATAAGACAAAGATTCAGTCTTACAGACAGTTTTTACCAGTTGTTGAAACTTCAAGGTGAATTTCAAATTGGAAAATTTCAACTATTTTTTTTTTTTTTGCTTATAAATGCTTGAAGGGTGAGAGAAAATCCCAGGGACTTCTGACAAGAGTTGTCAACTGAATAATCATTTGAAGTTTGTTTTTAATTTTTTTTAGCGACCACAGTAATGTAGGTGTATTTGGTAGAATTTTTGTAATGTATGGAGCTCCTCATTTAAGAAAGCTATCTTATTAAGATGTGTTGGAGGAATAAAAAATGACTAACCACAGACAGGTAAGTTTTCCTTAGGCAGATTTGAGTATTCCTTACCTGAAAATGCTTAGTACTATACTTATCTCAGATTTTGCATATATTTTTTGAGATTTTAGAATATTTGCATTTGTGTTATGATACATTTCAGGGGTGGTAAGGCAGTCTAAATGTGATTTTCATTTATGTTTTATATGCACCTAATACACATAGCCTGAAGGTAATTTTATACAATATTTTAAATAATATTGTACAATATTTTAAATAATATTTTCTGTTCATGTCAGGAATATTCTAATTGTGTTATCAAGTTGACAACCAAAAGTTCTAGATTTTGGGACATTTAGAATTCTGGGTTTTCAAATCAGGGATGTTCACCCTAGATTTGTGGTCATTCTAGCCCCTTCCCTAGTGAATTAATGTTGGCCAGCACCTGGGGTTGACTTAATGTGCACACGTTAGATGAGGCAGCTCTTTTTTATGTCTGCCTCTCGTCCAGGCTGTTGTGGGGTCTGCTGGGGGAAGGAGTTGGCGCTGTTACCCGCCGCAGGTCTCACCCAGCCCTTTTCCTACAGAACTCCTTTGATTCCTTCTTTCATTTCTCTTCTGCTTCTACTTTCTCTCCTTATTTCTTCTTCTGTGCTTTTCTTTTCAAAATTCTTTCTTACCTGGAAGATCCATTTTGTCATATTTATTTGAAAAAAAAAAAAAAACCCTCACATTCCTTGTCCCTGGGACAGATTGAATACTGAATTTCTTTTTCTCTCAAAGCAGGCAAAAATCTTTGTGCTTTACTTCATTTAAATGCTTTTTTTCCTTCATGTGACTTAAGAATTTGTGGTTGAAAAGAGATTTTCTCTAGTCTCCTAAATTCTAAATGAGGGTCTCTGTATATCCACGTGGTATAAATGAGTGCAATAGACTAAATGTGACTGTGAGAGGTTCGGTTTGCCGTGCATTCTACCTCCCTCTAGAATGCTGTCACGAACATGCCTGATCCGGGTAGCTAGCAGCCTCTTCACTGCGCATGGCATCAAGAACAAAGAGTATACTGGGAGCTCCATGTAGGGGAAGACCATGTGTCCTGTATGACTATGTGTCCATTACTGTATCTGCAGCCCTTAGTTTCTCAGACATAAAAATATTTAATACATATTTGCCTAAACTAATGAGTAATGTTCAGATGTGTGCTGATTGTCTCTGACCTGATACAGATAATATTATATTCTGGGTTTTCCAAAGAGGCATAACCAATAGGATCACGCTTTCTCTAAAATATATGCATATTATACAATGCACATGCTATACACTCTCTCTTATACATGTTCCAATTACATAGTACATAGATGTGCATGTGTGGGGATGAGAGAGATTTTAAAGACTTAGCTCACTCAATTTGGGGGGCTAGCAAATTTATTCATAGGGCATCCTGCTTTGTGTTCAACGAAGACCCAATGTTTCTGCCTGAAGTTCAAATTCTGCAGAGTAGAAAACAGAAATTGGAGTCTAGTTTCTGTGTTTAGTGTTGAAGAGAATTCTTTCTTCTTTGAGAAATTTGAACCTTCTCTCCCAGGACCATTGACTGTTTGCATGAGGCCCACCCACGTCATGGAGAGTAATCTGCTTTACTCAAAGTGTGCTGAGTTAAACGTTAACCTTTCCAAAGTTAGCTACTTTAAATATCAACGACTAAAAAGTATCTCCATGGCAAGTGGACTAGTGTTTGTCCAAACAGTGGACACTCAGCTTCATCAAGATGACATGTAAAATTAGCCACAACAGGTGATGTTCAGTAGCAATTCATTCACTGATAAAACTTTTCTAGGGTGGTGGGGGCCTGTTGTTTTGATACACTGAATGTATTCTCTCTTCTCATCCAAGCTTAACTCTGCCACTGAATCTTATTATTTTGCTTTTGCCATTGGCATAAACCTTAGTTATTAGTTTCACATTTATTGTTACAATTGTTTCTTCAACAAGTTTCTTCTCTGCCAAACTTTGAATTTCCTTAGGATCTGGTACAGTGTTTGGCTCCTAGCTGATGCCCGATAGACATTTGCTGCAATGAAAATAACAGGATCACACCCTGCATGTGGTTACGCCAGTGTACAGGCGCAGTTCCTAGCTGGAATTGTTCAATAGCTTTTGTCCTCCTCCACTCTTGTTCCCCTTCAACCTTTCCTCCAGATACCATCAGAGTACCCATTTTTAAAGTCAATTACGTATTCCCTCTTCTTGCTGTTTATTGCTTTCAGAGTGAAGACCAGTACAAAGTCATGCACTGCGGAAGTATGGGATGTATTCTGAGAAATGCATCAGTATGCAGTTTCATCATAGTGTGAGCATGCTATACGCAAACCTCAGGGTGTAATCTACTGTCTCTATATCCTAGGCTCCTAAGTGGACATCTGTATCTTCATTTCTAAAGTGAAGAAACAAGCTCATGAGATTTAGTATCTTTCCCCCAAACCACAGACGTCCAGCAATCACAGTCTGGAGTTCAGATTCCTAACTAGCTTTGGCAAGTCTGTTGTCTTTGCCTCAGAAACTGTTTAATTTGTTTGATTTCTCAGCTAGCTTTTCCCTCTGAGAAGATTGCTGGAAGGAGAAAGAAAGCTGGATAATCCGAATTGTTGAACTTGAATTTGTGGGATTTTTCTCCTGCCTTCACTTTCTGTGTTGTGTGACCTGTTTAACTCTCCAGGAATGAGTCTCCCTGGGTTGGCATCGATAGGAAGCTGCTTGTCGGACCTTCTAAGAACCAGAACCTCTGTGGCAATTGTCAGTTAGGGCTCCTTCATTGGGGCTCCTTACAGACAAGCCCCAAAGTGTTTTACAATGCATCACTTCACAATGAAAACAAAAACCTTAGTTCCAAATGACAGGAGTTAAACTATTGAAAAATTGTGCATGTCATACAATTACTAAGTACTTAAAAACAAATGAGCAAATAAGTGGAGGAGGCTGCCTTTGCCAGATGTCCACTATGCTGCAGTCATGAAGCTAAGTGCTGTGTGTGTGCTGGCTTGTTGGCCCTCACAACCACCAGGTTTTGTGAGCAAAAAAGATTGAAGAGGAAGGACTCCAAGATACTCTCTCTGATTTACGCAGCTGCTAAGTGGTGGTGCCGGCATTTGGATACAGGGTTGTGTGCTGCCTTTCTTCTGAAGATGTTGTCTCTCTGTTAATTCCACTGAGACTTTTATTATTTCAGCATAGGATATTTTGTCTATGCATCTGATACTTCTAACTCTTAACTTCCAGATAGGATTCTTTTATGAGCCAGTCATGTGTAAGCTTTATCAATTTTGTAACTGTCCCACGAAGGATGATAAAGATTCAAGCAGTGCTGGAATAATGGCGTGCTTTCCTAATGCATGATCGATAACATATATTCCGGGAGTGGCTTCTCTCCTCCTCCCCAAGAGTGCTGGCTCTTGGCAAGAATAGAACATTTGTAGGTCAACCGATTCTTGAAGTAGCCATCTGAAGTGGCCAATGAGCTGAAGTTCTTAGCTTCACAGGCCTTTTTACGCCATATTCTTCATCTACCCCAGCAGGCCCGGCTTTCTTATTCAGTCACCCCAGCTCCGTTAGGACTGACTACACTGGCTCCCCCCTACCCCAATACTGATGTTGAAGGAATCTGAAGGATGAGTGGAAAGGAAAGATCTGGAATTGCCAGGATCTCTTAACTTAGAGAATAAAGATTCTAGAAGACTTTTCTGCAATACTTGGTGGACTTTTAGATGTGAGTTGAGGAACTGGCCCACCCATAGGTAGCAAAATGGTAAGTAATAGAAATATAAGGGCTGTATGGAAAGCCGCACAGTAAAAGTGCATGGTTTATTTGGCTCCATGGGAAGAGAAGCACGTTTGATGTGCTAATGCATGAGTGTTTCAATTCTAAGACTAAGGTGGTCGGTCATTCAGCTTGCATCGTGGATGTCTGAGTCAATCTAATAGCAGGAGATAATGCCTGCGTTGTATTCTTTTTGGTCAGAGGTGGGCCTGTGAGTAAAACTCACAGCCGTGAGCCTGCTAGTGAAGGCCTCGGCTTGTAGATCCCATAGACCTATAACCCTAGGCCTAAATGACCTTGTAAGCCCCCTTCTAGGGCATAGCTCAGGGCCTGGGGATGTACCTGAGTAGTGAAACATGTACCCCATGTGAATCCAAGGTCCTGAGTTAGATTTTAACACTACAATAAAAAATAAACAAAACTGACTTCCAAAATTGTGTATTGATAATTAAATTTCTGACTGGTTTTGTCTTGTTTTGCAGGGTGTAGGTAACACCAAGGTCTTGTTGCTTTAAATTCACAACAAAACTAAGAATTCTGGATTCCTTTATACATACTACTGCAATATGATAGCATATAAAAGAATAGAAGACCACCAAAGTGCTTTGTACATATACAGAGTAGAAAACATAAAGAGAGTAGCTAATGGAAAACATTCATTCATTTTGATCAAACACTTAAATAGTATATTATATGGTTTGAGAAACCATAATATGATTGTTGAAATGGTTCTTGAGTAATAGATGTCATAATCTATTGACTACGAGATGCTTTTTATTGGATAAGTATCCTATTATGCATGCCCTGTAATATGCATTTAAAATCATTGTTCCAATTATCATTGATTTACAGAAGATTTTTTTCAGAACAAGGAGCATATTGAGTACAGTTGGTGTCTGTGACCCATAATATAACCATACAGTTATGATGATTAATTATTTATTTCTGTTACTATATTTGCGTATTTCTAAATTAGCTGACAAGGAAGTTATGCACAAATTCTTTTCATATTCTTACAAGGTGATGAGAAAGCTTTCTGTAACCAACTAATGAAGCTGGTTGATGAGAGTGGACAAGGAGAATTTCAAGGTAACAGACCAATTATATTCAATATTTTAGATGAGTTTTAGTTGTAAATTGATTGATAGCATTTCTCATAAACATTGATGTTTCTTTTCTAAATATAACCACTCCTGGATAATGTGCTTTTGTTTGTGTTGAAGACTGAAAAGTAGTGAAGCTTGTGGGAAATAATTATGGCCTGATTTTCTATAATTGCATATAATATGTGACCTCAAATGGCAAAATGATTTGAGACTTACTATTGCAGGATCCTATCATGGCATGTGTCCTATGGATTTGCTCACTTATGAAGCTATGTCCCATACCTTTCACAGACTGTTTTAGCTCTCAAACAAATGCTTTTGGAGCGGTAGTGGAAAAGTAGAGTATTGTTTTCAACCTTAGCATAGGCATTCTTATTCACAGATGCTAGGTTCTTTCTAATAAGTAAGGAATTACATGTAGTAAAACAGAAATCAAAGGCAGTCATTTAGAAATTAAGTTCTAAATTCTCAGTTTGATACATGTGAATTAGTGCCAGGCCATATTGCAGTTTTACAGAAGTATTAAGTGACAGTTCCTATGAAGACATATATCCACATGAAATGATTCTATGGATTCACACTGTGTGCTTAGTCTTCTCAAGCAATCATTTCAACTTCCTTGTTAAAATAACTTCTCAAAGTACTTAAGAGGAGAAGGGCTCTGATGATTAGGTTTCGTAATGGTTATAACGGTTACATACAGTCTAACTGATACATACAGCCGAGCATCCCAGGCCTCTCTGGCTTTAGTCTCGTCTGTGAGTCAGCAAACATATATTGAAAACTTTAGTGTTTGGAAGGATGGGATAGTGGACCTTTCATGCCTTTCTCCTTTCCACTCCTACAGCTCCATCAGCTTGGATCCTTTGAAACCATCTTGGTTGTACATTTATAGACAATAACCAAGAGGTCTTCTACAAATCATTTACAGGCTTGCAAAAGTCTTACACAATTTATAGGAGAGTCATGCATTTTATCAGCTATTTTATACATGAGAATAAAGCAGATTCTATAAAGTTTAAGGAATTCTGCAAGGTAGCACGGTTTAGCAGTGAGCAAAGGAGACTAGAATTCTGTGAGCGGTACTGCCCAGTGTTCTTTCTGATACCTCTGCTCATTCATTCTTCTTGGCTCTCCCTTCCTTTGGTTCTTGATAAATTTCTAGCACTGGACACAAGGAAAATTCCCTATTACACTTTCTAGCACTTTTAGGGATGAGAGGAGGGAGGATTATTTTGTATGTACAGTGTGCATGTGGCCAGTTGAGCAGATACATTTTGTAGACGATACCATATTCAGATGCTAGAGAGATAAAGCACAGGTACCATGCTGGCATTGCTATACGAATAAATGAGGAGGCCCAAATCCAGCGTCTCTGTGTGCGCTCCGCTTAGGAACTGTTCTCAGGGATCTTGACTTGGGAAAATGAACTGCAGAGCTCTGGCCTCTCCTCAATGTGTTCATCTCCCAAGCTGGTTTCAGCATCACAGCAGAAAGTGGTAAAATGGTCAGGAAAATAACATATAATATTGAAAAGTAGGGTAAAGCACAGCATCCACATTTCTGGGTATATTTGGTAAATGTAAAAAAGGCTTTAACATAGAGGGATGCTTTTGTTCACTTTGTAAATGCTACAGGATAAACATGGGATGTTGCTGTTTTTAAATTTCAAAACTTCTGGCCTTCAGTGATTTCCCAATACATTAACAAGAAAATAATTGGCAAAGTTTAGATTATGAAAGACCAAAATTTCCTCCATAAAAGACATGAAGTAGTTTACCATGTGTTTGATCAATGCTGAAATGACAAAAGCAAGTGGAATTCCATGTGATCTTCTTGGGTAAACAGATGAGAGCAACACAGAGGAGACTTTGGATTCCAAAACGCTCGCAAGTTCGTGCGACAATAGTGAGAGCCACAAAGAGACGGATGAAGCAGGTCCCGAGCCCATCGAGGAGTGTGAAAGGCATGCTCAAAAAGACACAATTCTGCTTGGAAGTTCTCCATTCAAACAGGTCAGCACTAAATATATATGTAAGATGACCTATTTGTAAAATGACAACTTGAAATGTCAGTCCTACACATTGATGGTCTACTGATTTTGCTTCCCAGTTCACCTTTCATAGGACACATGATTTATGACTTCAGTGAACGTTTCCCCTTACATTTCTTACACATTTTACCAGGCAGAAGCTACACTCCTTATCAAAACCTTCCCATGGCCCTTAAGTCATTCAGTTTCACTCCATCTGCTTTTATTTTGTGCCATAGCACTCATTTCTAGCAGGCCATGAAGAATCTACCAAACAATCCCAAACCAGCATAAACTTATGTGCATGAATTTATGGTGAGCTTATTTACACAAGAATTGTATTAGTGTATAAATATTAGTCTATAAATATTTGGGAAGTCACTGTTAAAAGACTTGGATTCTGACTGTTGTGTCTTCAAAGACATCTGTTTTGATTTCTGTACACATACTTATATTTACATTGCAGCATGGTGGACGCTGGTCTACCAGGGAGAATAAAAGGCTCTCTTTTATAGTCACCTTATCTACTGCAAATAAAAAATATGAGAATTTCACAGGTATAACTCCCCCAGGGATGTGTGTGTGTGTGTGTGTGTGTGTGTGTGTGGGTGTGTGTGTTTTGTTTTTTGTTCAATGTAAACTGATTCAGTCTTAAGAGGAAAAATTTCACCATGTGAAAAAGACTATTCTCAATTTCTTTTATATAACAGATGGCAAACAGTACTATTATTTTCAACTTCCAAAGTGAAAAAATAACTTACTTGGAGTGAGTAGGTGGTGTTCTCTAATTTGGTGCATGGAAATTCCATAACTGTGTTTAATTTTTTTCCTTTGTGCTATTTAGATCTTAAGATCCTGGACACATTATGTCTATTTTTAATTTTATAATGTAATTGACCCAAATTAGCAATTTCCTAACATTCCACTAATGGGCTAAAATGTGTCCTCCAAAAATATATCCTGATCCTAGCCCCAGTATTTGTGAAGGAGACCTAATTGAGAAATAGGATCTTTGTAGATGTAATTAAGTTAAAAGTCAACAGAAATTTGCCAACAGATATGATCATCCTGGATTTAGGGTGGGCCCTTAATGCTATGACTAGTATCCTTTCAAGAGAAAGGAGAGAGAGAGAGAGAGAGAGAGAGAGAGAGAGAGAGAGAGAGAGAGAGAGAATGAATTGAGACACACATAGAGAGGAGAAGGTTATGTGTATTGGTTAGCTTTTCCATTTCTGGGATATGATGCCTTCACCTTAAAGGAGGAGAGGTCCATCTTTGCTCATGGTTCCAGAGGTTTCAGTCTATGGGCAGCAGTGGAAAGACACAGTGGGGGAAATCTACTCAACTCATGGCAGGCACTGCCATGGTCCCAGAGGTGGGGACCAGTGACCAGATACAGCTCCCAAGGCCGGACTTCCATTATTCACTCTGACACACCCAGACGTGTGCTTCACTAATCTAGACATCTTGAAAGCCAATCAAGTTTACAATCAAGATTAACTATCATAACATGGGAAGTTGGAGGCAAAGATCAAAGTGATGCTTCTATAAACAAAGAAATGCCAACTACTGACACAATCACCAGAACCTAGGAGAAAGGCAGGGAGTGGATTTCCCCTTACAGCCTCCAGAAGGAACCAATTCTGACAACACTTTGATTTCAGACATCTACCCTCTAGAACTGTGACACAGTCCCATTTCTGATGTTTTGGGTCAGCAAGTTGTGACAGTTTTAAAGGCAGTCATAGATAACTAACACAGCTTCTCCAGTGGAAATCACAGGAGCTTGGCTTCACCTTTTCCCTGATGGATTAACAGTACCTTGGTCTTTATGAAGACAGTGTTCTCAGAGCACAGTGAGAAGAAACAGGACACAGGACTCTGTCTTTGCCTGTTAACATTTCCTTTAAATAATATTTTTGAATGCATGTTCTGGTAGAAAATAAAAACAAAAAATACATCAACATTTCCTTTCCTCCCTGCTTGGTTTCAGTTTACCATATGCTTTCAAGAACAGGTATTGAACTGTGAGTCACTTAACTTTCCGGACCTTGGTCAATCCTTCATCTGTAATACACAGGGAATTAGAGCTACTTCCGTGCAATTGTTCGGGACATGAGGTGAATTGTTAATAAAGAATCCAGCACAAGTAAGTGCTGATTAAGAACAGTAGGCACTTTAGGGAGAAGAAGCCCGTTTTGGGGCTGTGCTTACGACATTCTTATATTCATTGTAATGAGAAGTCCTCTGAACACGCCATCCTGTGTTATTTGAAAGGAAAAGTGCATTGCTTTCATTTTCAGTTCTAATATTTACATGACCTTGGACTTTTATTTAAAATTTGACTCAACATTTTGAGCCTTTTATGGTTATGGGGGACTAATAAGGTAATTCAAGGGCAGGACAAGTGATGGTTTCCTTTCTTGTGATTCTTTTTATGTATTTGTTGAGACCATTACATATTCTTATTTTTTTATTGGAAGGGTTAGCTGATAATCATACAATGATGTGTTTAAGTAGAGGTCTGGGATGGAGTACTCCAGTGGGGTTGAGGATCAATGAGTGGATTCCTCCTCCTACACAAGTTGCCTGTAATGACTGTTTTATTTGGTGACTGGAGAGATTGTTTCTCATTCCAGCGTGATAGGGGCTTGTTGGTGATACGCAAGGTGATGGAAGAATCTAGCAAAATGAAGTGGAGCCCTTCACTGAACCATTGCTCGTGGGGGGAGAGATGGGCTGAAAATGATCTGGTACAGAGATAAATATTTGAAAACTCATCAGTCTTAGAGATATTGATAGTCAATGTATATCTTGGAGAAAACAACAACAGACCAAAAAAAAAAAAACAAGGAAAAACCTCTTACAGTGGTAGTGAAAGAACATTCTTAGTCTAGCTTACCTACTGTGGGAATTTTTTTTTTTTGTACTTACAGAGCAGAATACAGAGATGAAGAATGTGCTATCATGCTGTGTAAAAGCACTGCTTGTGGTTATGTGTGTGTGGCTGTGGTTATGTGTGTACACTGATGTCTCTGTGTATATCTTAGTTACTTTTCTCTCGTTGCTGAGACAAAAATAACTGATGCTCAAAATTAAGGAAGAAAGGTTTATTTAATTCACAGTTTGTAGCTATTTCGGTCCATAATCAGGTGGCTCCAAAGCAGAGGGACATAGCAGAGCAGCAATAGTTCATGGTGATGGAAGATGTCAAAGTCAACAAGAGCAAAAAGGGGAGGATTAAGGCTTTTTCCTCCCTTATATTATATGCAAGTTATTCACTCTGGAATGATAGCACTCACAGCATCTTTGTACCATCCTTTCACAGGCTAAGGATGTTTACAAAGTGAAGACCCTGGCCTCCTGTTGAGTCACTTAGTTAAACTTCTAAACTTCAGTTGACACACCGAATCAACCATTATAACATCCTACTATGTAAACAGCCTCTCTAGGGCATGTCCTCTACACTCTAGGATGTAAAATTGCTGAGTTACTTAGTTAAGCTTCTGAACCTCTCAGACTGACACAATGAATCAACCATAACAGTATGACTATGTACCTAAGTGGAGGTACATGTGTGCATTGGGAAAGGCATTATACAAAGCTCAGCCAAAATGATGTCACTTGCTTCCCAAGGGCCTGATGTGGAACTCATGAGAAAATTGATCTTGAAGTTCATTGTTAATGAGCACAACTGACAACAATTGCAGCTGCGATCCCAAGACACCTACAGCAGTAGGGAGCATCAGTAGAGTTATGTGTGATCTAATGTAAGTAATACTCTACCAGCTTCCAGAAGTACTTGGAAGAGTACTTTACAATTGACTGAGGTCTCAAGATCAAAGTAAAAGCCCATGAAATCTGTCATTTTTGTGACCTTTTTTAATTCACGCAAATCACTCTGTGTGAGATAGGCTGGCTCTGCAATCATCTTGCAAAGGTGCTACATTCAGTTTTTCAAGTCTGAGGTGATGGAGGTGGCAAGACATCTCAGAGCATGGTGAAATCTAGAGAGACTAAACCAAGAGCAAGGATAGATTGTAGGGGTGGTGGAAAGGCAAGGCTCTTGCAGTCAGTTCAGAGGATCATATTTCAAGGGTCATGTAAATGATGAAACCTTATTTTCATTGTCATCATGGGGCAATTTAGTTACCTCGGTATATAAAGCTACTTTAGCAACATTTGTGTTGACTTTTTACCTCCCTAGGAGGATGGAAATTTTGTAAGAAAGACATGAAGCAACATAGGTCTGAGAATTATCCAGTGGAAAATAAAACTAATCAATTAAGTGCATAGTTTTTACAAATTTAGTCACAGAGGATATCCGGGCAAGCAACAATACATGGTTTTTCAGATAAGTATTGAATTAGAAAAAAATAATTTCATTTTGCATTTTAGCTACCAGAAGGAAGTGTTTTCCTGGACATTTCCTAATATTTACTGTATGCTATGTACCTGTTCCTAATCAGTTGCAGATAACTAGGTTTTCTTCTGAATTTTAATTGTAAGCAATCCATACATTTAGGTTATTCAATTAGGAAATCATGCTTTATGGATGTCTGTGTGTGGGGGGGTGGCGTGTGTGTGTGTGTGTGTGTGTGTATGTGTGTGTGACACAGAGAGAGACAGAGACACAGAGAGACACTAAGACAGACACACAGAAAGAGCAAGAGAGACAGAGACAGAGAGAGAGAGAAAAAGAGAGAGAGAGAAGGAAAGAGCAAGAGAGAGACAAAGAGAGAGACAGACTGTGACAGAGACACAGAGAGACAGAGACCCAGAGACCCAGAGAAAGAGATTCATGGGTAGTGAGTACTTTTAAGACTTTTGTTATGATTTTAAAAGTAAAATATAGCATTTGGGAAGTGGTGGAATCAGTGCACGAGCCCAAACTAACCATATTTCAAGGAAGCATGTAAAAAACAAACTAGTATATGTTGGCAGCTAACCCAGTTTTCTGAATTCTGTATACCTGGCATTTGGATATGAATCCAATGTATGTTATGAAGTGAGTGAAAGTCAGGTCTGAAATCTGATTCTTGAATATGAGAGAAAATACAAACATGTGAAACCCGTAATAGAGTTTCCATAAATTAAAGATGAATTTTGTAAGATATTTCAGCAGATTAACATGTCTGTTTCCCGTTAAGTCAAAACAATTTATAGTCTACTCTGTGATTTGTGAAGAAAATGTTTTGGAGGGAAACTTAATTTTTAAAAATTACTTGAGATATTCAGTGGGTTTTTATATGCAACTGTGTTTTACTTTAGCTAACATAGCAGTGCATGTATCTTCCTTTAAACGTCACACTGATATACATTAAAGCACAAGGCAGAAAATTATAAAGAGAACTAGAGCAAAAACACAGATAATCTATGGTTAAAAAAAGAAAAAAGTGGCAATGATTTTCTACATCTTAATTCAAGGGAAACAATAATGGCACCGTCATGTTAAAGTTTGCAAACTTCTATCATGGTCTTTTTATCTTTTCTGAAATAGGAAGAAAAACACTATATTATAAATGTGAAAGAATCTAATAGAGTAAAAATATTACTTTACAAATTAAAGGCTGAATATTGAAAGTTTCAAGTGAAAGTTAAAAATTTTACTTGGTTAAGTGAATAGAAGATAGATAATATCATAGCCTAAGTAGCTCAAAATTTTCAGTATTTAGGTTTATTGTTATTATTTAATTTAAAAATTTCTCATTAGCTATTTGGAACTTTCCAGAATATTCAGGAAGCATTCATTTTGAGGCATTATTGTCAAGCTTGATCAGAATTCAAGGGAAATCAGGCTAACATTAAGACTGGATAAATATTTCCAGATGTGCTTGTCACTGTCTTTTTTTCAGAGTACTATAGTTTGCATTCATGGATAGGCAAAAGCAATATTGCCAAAATGACCATACTTCTAAAACTGATACATAGATATAACACAATCCCAATCAAAATGTCTGCAATATTCCTCACAGACCTACAGAAGACAATCCTAAAATTCATAATATTCGTAACAGCTAAGCCCTGGAAGCAACCTGAATGTCCATCAACAGAATGAATAGAAAAAGAAAATGTGGTATCTAACACACAATTGAATACTACTTGGGTATAAAGAAGGATAAGTTTGAGACATTTGTAAGAAGATGGATGCACCTTGAAAACAGTGTTAAGTGAAGTAAACCAGATACACAAGATTCAGTACCATATGCTTTGTATCCTATGCAAATCCAAAGTGGGAATAAAGGAAAGAGGAAAAAAAAAAGACTGGTAAAAGGAAACAGGGGGATAGGTCTTTCTTGAATGACAAGGGGACCAAGAGACTGAAGCTGGCCAGAAGGGGATAGGATAAAGGAATGTAAAAGGATTTCAGATGCGCCATGTGTTTGTACCAGCTACTCACAGTGTATGTAGTCATTACATGTTGCAAACATGCACTAATGTAATTCTCCTGCTGTTATTAATAATACGGAAGGAGATCTAGAGATAGAGGGAGGCAGGAGGATGGGAAAGGTAAGGGGAATAGAAAGAATCGAGCTACGATAAGTGTTTGTACTTACTCTCCATGATGAATGTGAACATAATGTACTGCACACTTATTTTAATGAAAATACGAAAAAATGAACACATTTTAGTGACATTAGCTTTGCTCTGAAAACCATTTAGTAGCCAAAGTCATTGTTTACTTATGTCCAGGCACATTTCGTAAGACGGCTTGTAAGAACTAGGTCATACAAGGTTGAGGCAGGGAATTCCCACCGTCTAGCACCTGGAAGGTGGAGCTGGGGGAGGTGATGGTGTAGATATAACACAATCCTAATCAAAATGTCTGCAATATTCCTAACCTCCGCTCCAGGTTAGAGCGCAGATGCCTGAGTCCCGGTGGTGGGAAGGGGTGCTGGTGTAAGTCTTGAAGTTTCAAAGTCCAAGAACCAGGAACTCAGATGTCTGAGAGCAGAAGGTGGGTGTCTTAGCTTAAGCAGAGAACAAATTTAGCCTGTTTTTTTGTTTCTGTTCTGACCAATTTCTTAGCAGATTGGATGATGCCTGCTTACATTGGTGAAACAAGATCTTTCCTACTTAGACTACTGAGTCTAATTTTTAATCTCTTCCAGAATCACCTTTGGAAAAACCCAGATATAGTGCTTCACAAGTTATCTGGGCACCGACTAGTCAATTTGACATGTAAAATTATCCATCACAAGCCAAGATAAACAAAATTAAGACATATTTACAATTTCTCAAAGACACAGTGGCACTTGTAGCAATTTATCTCCTTCAAAAATCCCTCAAAACCCCCAAATAATCATTCTTTCATTTTTAAGTTGTTAGTATTATATTTCATCAATAAATCATAAGTATATAAATTTAGGGCACAGTGTAATGTTTTGAGATTATATATTCATGATTCAATCAAACTAATTAACATTTATCTTCCCTTTGTCTTTTTTTTTAAATGGTGAGACATTTGAAATTTACTCCTATTTTGAAATATTTAATCTACTATTGGTCATTATTGTTGCCCTGCTATATAACAGATCTTAAAATCTACTCCTTTTGGCTATTTGAAACTTTGCAGCCTTTGGTAAACAGCTCATTTCCTCTCTGGTACCCTTCTACCCTCTAGAAGCCATCTGATTTTCTGGTTCTCTAAATTTTATCAGGTTCTGTATACAGATCTTGCAGTATTTGTGAAATCATGTAGAATTTTGTCTTTCTGTGCCTTATTTATTTCACTTAGCATAATGGTCTTCATATTCATTCTTGTGCTTTGAAGGGAATTTTCCTTCTCTGAAGGCTGAATGTATTCTGTGGTGTATCTATACCATAGGTTCATTATCTGCTTATCCATTGGTGTTTTCCAATCTAGGCTTTTGTGAATAGTGCAGTGGACATGGGGATGCACATAGCTTTTTGATAGGTTGATTTTAGTTCTTTTGGATATGGACACAGAAGTAGGATTATTGGATCATACAGAAGTTCTATTTTTAGTTTTCTAGGCACCTACATACCATTTTCCATAATGGCTGTACCACTTTACACTCCCACCAACATCATGTATTTCCTTTACTCTGTCTTCTCTCCAGCATTTATTATATTTCATCTTTTTGATAACAGCCATTGTAATAGGGATGATGTGGTATCTTATTGTTTTAATTTACATTTCCTGAATGATTAATGATACTGGGCCTTTGTCATGTATCTACTGGCCATTTGAATGTGTTCCACTGAGAAATGTTTCGTATCTTTACCCATCGTTAATTGCATTGTTTGTTTTCTTGCTTGCTATTATTATTTCTTGTACCATTTGGATACTGACCATTCATCAAATGTGTGGTTTTCAGGTATTTTCTCCCATTGTGGAGTTGTGTCTTTACTTTGTTGTTTCCTTTGCTTTGCAGAAATTTATTAGTTTTATGTAATTCCATTTGTCTGTTTTTGCTTTTGCTACTAGTGCTTTCTTTCTTGAAAAAATTATTGCCTAGACCACTCTTATAAAGATTTTTGCTTGGCATTTTTAAGTCATTTTACAATTTCTGGTCTCTTATTGAAGTATTTGTTCCATTCAGAGTGATTTTGTATATGGTATCTGATAAGGGTCTAATTTTGAGAATATACATTTTCTCAAAACCATATATTGAAGTGACTGTTCTTTTCCTATTATCCTCTTAGTATCTTTGTCCCAAGTCCATTGCCCATAAATGTATGGGTTTATTTCTTAAATTTCTATCTTGTTTTCTTGTTTAATATGTTTATGACAATGCTATACTAGTTAGATTGTAGTGACTTAATATATTTTGAAATCAGGAAGTATGTTGTTTCCAGCTTTGTTCTTTGAACTCAAGATTGTTTTTGATATTTGGGGTCTTTTGTGGATCCATATTACTTTAAGGATTATTTCTGTGAAAAAAATGAGAGTGATATTTTGATAGAGATGACATTGAACCATAGATTGCTTTATGTTATATGGACATTTTCACAATAATAGCTATTTAAATCCAGGAACATTGGATATCTATTTATTAAAAATTCTCCAGGCTTTTATCAATTGTTTTATAGTTTCCATTATAGATGTCTTTTACCTCTGGTCAGATTTACAACTTGTTACTATTTAGTTTTTCTGTTGCTATTGTAAATGAGATAATTTTCTTAGTTTACTTTTCAGATAGTTTGTTATTCATGCACAGAGGCACTGATTTTTATATGTTGGTTTTGAATCAATGTAATTTTATTTAAATCTTTTGTTGGTTCTAATAGTTTTGGTGGTCTTTAGGTTTGTCTGTGTATAAGATCCTGTCTTCAAATATGAGGCTGTTTCACTTCTTTTTTAAAAATTTTATTTAAAGAGAAAAAACCAAACAAAACAAAACAAAGGGTAGCAACAATATAGAATTCCAAGGAAAAAAGGAAAAGAACAAAAAAAGAAACACTAAGAAATCATTACTTGACAAATTACATACTGACGTGTTGGAAATAGTTGTTCAATTTACAAAATTAAAATATGCAAAGTAGACATTCAAACAGTGAGACTGTTAACAGTTCTGCTCCACGATCTGACAAAAACAGCATATGGTCATCCATCTTACACACTCAAACATACATGCAATTATATCAAAAGGGTAAAATTAAACACAACAAAACAGACCAAAGCGGGTCACAAGAAAGCAATGTAAAAGACATAAATTTCAAAGCTAGACAATTGGCGATATTCATTCTCTATCATATTGACTCTTGTTTTCTTCCAAATAGTTGTCCATATTGTCACATACAGGGAATTCACATGAAACAACATACTATGGAATTGATCTGAACAGGACGAGGAAGGCATTTCAGGTCTTCAAGACCAGACAATAGGGAAGCCAAGAATGGCTGTCATAGTGTCTCTCATTCTCTTCAAAACAGCTATCCATACCTTCATGTGTGTTGAACTTAAACACAGCAACAACAACAACAAAAAACAAGCTAAAATCACTTTGAACAAAGAATGATAGTATTGCTAGATTTCTCATCATGACATTATGGATTCAGCACTGGGAACTGTAGTGTCTCTTTTTCTTCAAAGCAGTTGTTCATTTTAACATGCGTTATATAGTTGGTTCTCGTAAACTGTTTATAAGCTCTACACATGCATGAGTCTCTACATGTATATCTATCCTTTCTGTATTAGAGGGAAAAACAAAACAAAGCAAGACAAAACAAAACAATTCCTAGAAAAGAATGAAGCAAAAAGTCATATAAAACCACAATACAAGGTGATCTACAATGGTTACCATGATGTCTCAGCTGTGCATAACAACATTAATAAAAACGAAGCATTGGAGATATTATAAGACTTCAAAAGCAGGCAATAATCAAGCCAGAGTGGGTATCCTAGTGAATATTGTCATCTTCAATGTAGTTGCCTATACTCTTAGACTTGATACTATCCATCATAACAGATTTAAATAAAATCAGTCAATACAAAGTAGCAATCTAACAAACCAGATTCAAATAAGATCAGTCATAATAAGACAGTATAAGTTATAAAGGGCTTCAGATTAAGTTGATAGGAAAATTAGGGATGATGACCATAGTATGTCCTCTTATTTTGGGGATAGCTGACCATGTCCTCAAGTCTAGTGTAAGTAGACAAACTGGAACAGCATGTAATCCATCCAAGCAGAGTGGTGAGAATAATGTAAATTTTAAATCTTGTTACCCCATTAACAGTATCCTCTGCCTCCCTTTTCTAGACAGTTCCTCCCCTTTCACTCCCATAGGGTTCACTGCTTATTTTGGGTCCCACTGCCTCCCTATATAGAGCATCTCGATGGACCCTATCTCCTGATCTACTCTGCCTGTGTTTCTCTCTGTTAGTATTTCGAGGCCCTCTATACTAGAAATTATATCCAATCTTCTCTGCCTCAT
>PVJX010018449.1:0-31036 GCA_004027295.1 Dolichotis patagonum
ATGATAGCATGTTAGAACTAAGAGCCGTTTGGTAAGTGTCCATTCTCAGTTCTCTTAATGGTGGATTTTGATGAACAATCCCCTTGAGCAACTCACTAGTACATTCATTTGGACAACTGGAGCTAAAATAGGTGCAATACACTGAATTAAAAACAACTGTTGACTTGATGATCACATTACCGTGAAAGTTAGAATCTATATTAAAGCATTTTGAGAATCTCAAAAGCCAAAATTACAGAGAACTGTGAATGGCAATCTACACACATATTTCACAATTCCAAAAGAGATTCACATTAAGATCTCAAAATTTCAGTGTTACTTTTGGTTACTTTTCAAAGTTGGTATTATTGTTTTAACCATGATTATTACTATTATTACTATCACTAAATCTTCTCCCCTTTAGAGGAAAAAGGATCTCACTATTTTCTAAGAATATTTTAAAATTTTATAAATATTTGAAAATATTTGAAAGCTTATTTCTGCATCTTATAAATGTTCAAATTTTATCCTTGGACATAATATAAATGTGATAATTCTAGCTTAATATAAGCATCAATTTATTTGCAGTAGAAATGGTTATTAATTGATTGTAAACAATTTTATATGTGGTAGTTTTATATGTAAAATAGACTTGCTAAAATCTCATACATTTTATTGTGATTAGAATAAATGCATGCAATTTTCCTAACAATACCTGATGATAGCAATACCTCATATTTTGGCAATTAATATGTGTCAGACTTGTTCTAACTACTTTTAAAGTAATAACTTAATTGATACTCATAGCAGCTATATGAGGTAAGTAATAAATTTAGCTTTCTCTTATTGTGAAAGGATTACAGTGCATAAAGATCAAATAACAGATTCATTTACATAGATTAGAATAGTCTTAATCTAGTTACAAGGACAACACTCTTGTACTGTCTTTTTACTACCATACTGCAATTATAGTAATAGTCACCTAAATATATGCATATATATAAAAATATACATGTGTTTGTATGTGTATATGTTTGTAATTGTGTACATATATATAGCACAAATTGATATTCTGTAATTCCATATGAAATTAAACTACTAAAATAACTTGGCAGAGAATGCAAAATACAGTACTAGTACATAGTCTTTAGTTGTGATTACCATTAATCTAAGGAGAAGTAAGCAACTTTAATATTCTTTGAGTGATAGAACAATTTTCAGCAAATGCATAGTTTTATCTCTTTTTCATCCACAGAAACATACACTTAACTGAAACACTGGCTTTGGGTTTAATAATGTGGTTTAGCTGCATGGAATGCTAGTAAGTCTCATTCACTATAGGAAAAGGATACCTTGTGTAGACATTCATCCAAGGAGAACAAGTAGAGACATTTCTTGGCTCTTACATTTCTGTACTCTCAGCAAAGTCACTGATGGCTTTGTTCTGGAATATCAACAGCTAGGAGTTTGTAGAGAAAACAACCCTGGCCAGGGATTTAACTCAGTGGCTTAAGCACCTGCCTGGCAAGCACAAGGTCATGAGTTTGAACCCCGGTACCAAAAAAAAAAAAACACTAGAAGTCAGAAATTTCATATCTCTCTGAGGCAGAAGGCAGATTACTGCCCAGAAAAATGAATGTGATAATCTATGGCAATGTTTGGACAGATTTTATAATATTTGGATTATCAAACTTTAGGTTTCCTCAACTGTAACACATACCGACTAACTGCACAGAAGTCATCTTGGTCTGTCTCCAAATAACCTTGATGAAGTGTAAAGCACAAGAGAAACTGAAGAAAACATGATTCTCATACTGTTTGTTCTGATGTTAACATTAAAAATCAAAATAAAATACTATTAGCAGTAATAATAAATCCTTTGTCACTGATCAACAAGGCTTATATTTCCCACAGCATCTGTATAACTCTGGATAATAATTCATTAGCTTACAAATGGAATAAAACATTAGACTTTTGGTAGTTATTGACAAATATTAAAAGTAACATAAAGCAAACTTAACTCTAACCCATTACTTGGACAGAAATTCAACCCATTGACAGCTCGAGATAGTATCTAGTGAGCCCTCATGAGATCAGCCAATTCATAGTTAATACAAACTATATAAGATCAATGTAGTTAAGTTTTTCCACCATTGAGTTTGGAGTAATTTTTATGTAGAATTTTCTCTGCATTGGCTTACTGATAACAATATATTATGACACTTGTTTTAGTAAAATTATGGATCAAGTACAGAAATGGGAGAAAAGAAAGGACCATGTAATGTGTATGCTCTGAATATAAACCCTGTGGATATTAAGATATTTAGGGGAATTTTTTATCATCTATTTAACATACACAGAAGCAAATCCTGCTCATTGCTTGTTCACAAAGGTTATAAATTATTGTCATATTATTTTCTCTTTTACATGAAATAAAAATATCTATATGTTGAGATTAAGTTACTAAGATTGTGCTCAAAATTCAAAGCTATTTCTGAAACTCATATAAATCTTAAAATATGTAATTAGTTATAAAAACACTGACACTAAGTTTAATATAGTGAGGCTTAGAAGGAAAGTGTACTTTATGTGACAAGAGTACAAATAATGAAGGAAGCTTTCTAGAACACAGGGTCTGTTTCATCAAACAAGATATTTTCTAAATGATATTCAGTCAAAATAGGCATGGTTATGATTGAAAAGCATTCTTGTCCTCTTTTATTTGAGTAACCATGATCATAAGATCCAAATATGTTATGTTTCAATATTCAAGGATAGTGTTCAAAAGATTAAGTAGGAAAAATCACCTTCTTAAGGTAACTTACTTGAGTAATTATTTTTCTTTTGTTTTATTGTTTGGTTTGTTTGGTTTAGTTTGGTTTGGTTTGATTTTTTTTATTTTAAAGGGGGTAAAATTAAACACAACAAAACAGAACAGAATGGAACATAAGAAAACATAAATTTCAAAGCTAGACAACCAGAGATCTTCACTATCTGTCATATTGTCTCTTGTTTTCTTCCAAATGGTTGTCCATATCTTTGCACATGGGGAGTTCATACTAAATAACATAGCCAATCTTTTCACAAGATGTTCAGTTGACTCCATGACTCCACTTGCTAAGCGGAGGGGGGATGACATGGGATGGGGGACAGGACAACATAAGATGTTTGATTCTCAGCCCACATGCCAGCAGGCTCACAGCCACCTCCCAGAGAGAGGTGAAGCTCCTTGTTTTCCCTGCACCCCAAGTCAACCACATGGTGCAGGCCCCGAGGCACCAGGGTCTCTCTCCTGCAGGCCACCGAAAGTCTGCCACACTCACAGCCAACCCCCAGAGAGGGGAGGAGCTCCTTGTTCTCCCTGCACCCCAAGTCAACCTCATGGTTCAGGTCCCGAGGCACCAGGGTCTCTCTCCTGCAGGCTGCCAAAAGTCTGCCACACTCACAGCCACTCTCCAGAGAGGGGAGGAGCTCCTTGTTTTCCCTGCACCGTGAGTCAACCTCATGATGCAGGTCCCCAGGTGCCAGATTCTCTCTCCTGCAAGCCACTGAAAGTCTGCCATACTCACAGCCACCTCACAGAGAGGGGAGGAGCTCCTTGTTCTCCCAGCGCCCCGAGTCAACCACATGGTGCAGGTCCCAAGGTGCCAGGATCTCTCTCCTGTGGGCTGCTGAAAGTCTGCCACACTCACAGCCACCCCCAGAAAGGGAGGGGCTCCTTGTTCTACTGGCACCCCGAGTCAACCACATGGTGCATGTCCTGAGGTGCTAGGGTCTCTCACCTGCGGGCCACCAAAAGTCTGCCACACTCACCTGCTATTTCTTTCTGATGAATTGACCATTACATTTCCAATGTTCTGAAATGTCCAACAGACTACAGACAGGATTCTCTTTAGGCTCCTGTTTGAAACCAGCAACTATAGCAATCTTCTGGCCTTGTTTCAGGGCCACTTGGTTTGATTTTTGAGATAGAGTCCTGCTGTGTATATCAAATTTTCCTTGAACTCACAGTGATTCTCCTGCCTCATCCTCCCAAGTGCTGGTATTAGAGGCAAGTGCCAGCATGTCCGGCTAGGGTAATTTACTTAACATATCTGTTTGGTTGATGGAACAATTTTATTACCTCCAATGAATTTTCCAATTGATAATAGACACATTATATGAACAACATCCAGCCAAAATGAGATATGGGACTTATTATTCTTCTCTACATGTTTTGGGTGAATCTTCCTATTAAAATTAATGCACCATGTGTAGTCCTTTATAAATTCTCTTTGCATTTCTTTACTAAATTTTACTTCTACTGTAGCTACATACACACATTATAAATGAAGGAGTTGTTTCTTCTTCAATTTTTTGACAATTTAAGGAGTTCAAATAACAGTTGTCATCTCAAGACACTAGAAAACAGTATATATTTCTGGTTATACATGATGTTCTGCTCATGAGTGAAGTTGTAAACTTAAGGTCAGTGGAGGATCATTTCTGGACAGTAGTGTAATCTAAGATATGTGAAGACTGAAGTAGCTATTTATACACTGAGTAGTTTTAGAACACCTAAGAGACTGGTAATACAGGATTTTTTTAAAAGAGAATTAATATGGACATTATCTAGTAACTTGACTTCATTTCAATACATGAAGTAAGGCAGGTTACAGCCTATAATCAAATTGTTCAAAGTTACAGAAATGGGTTGAAGGACTTGAAATTCATCTCCTTTCTTCTAGTGATTGCCCTTATCTCAATCAAACTGGTGTCTTCTCTGTTTCATCATATTAAGTCCCCAAAACATGCCGACAAATAGGATATTGACCCTGCCTTGTAGAACTAAAGATCTAATGGGAAGACTGATGTGTAAGCATTTAAAACAAAATCAGAGAGTGACTCACTACAAGGGTAACACATTGAAAGTAAATATTATGCCCTAGTGGTGCACACTTAATGAAACATGTACTATAGCTCTCATTTTGTAGGAAATAACATTACAGTAGTATAAAGAGAATTGAAAATTTTTTTGAAATAGCTCTAAATAGAAAGGTTTTGCCTTCAGTTGTAAACCAAAACAGAAATGAAACAAGGTGCAATCCACTAAGAGGCAACTGAAGCAAAAATTTTAGATTGTTTACACCGGTCTTGCTCTTCTTTCTATCTCCTCTCTCAGTTTCTCTTCTCTCTGTCTCTCGATGTATGTTTATTATACCAGAATAAACAGGAATGTAAAAGGTTTTATATTCCATATTTAAGTTTTCATAGAGAATATGAGAAAAAATATATATACATAAATAAATTATATATATATATAAATTTCACTTTCTCTGGAGAACCCAGATTAATATGTCCAATATATTCTTGGATCTACAAATGACAATACTTGAGATTAATCACACCATGTATTTTGATTCATTAAACTTTTGAAATAAATTGAATGATGTTCTGTAAATAATAAATATTTAATGATGCATAAATCCAAAATTTTATCTACTATTTGTATTATGTGACATAAATGCTGTAATTTGAAACTGGGAAATCTCCCAAAAGCCCATATGCAAACGGATATTTCTCCAGTCTGTGGTACTGTTGAAAGGTGGTGGGTCCTAGCGAGAGAAGGAAGTTAGGTTGCTGAAGGTGTTTCCTTGCAGGGGTATTGAGATTTTCTCTCTCTGTCTCATTCTCTTTCTCTCTCTCTGTCTCTCTCTCTTTTTGCCTCCAGATCATCATGAGATAATCGATTTTTCTTTATCACATGCTCATTGCCATGACATACTGCCTTGCCCAAAGGCAACAGAACTAAGTGTCCATGAACTGAAACCAGCAGCCAAAATGAAACTTTCCCTCTTTAACGTTTATTTTGTTAGGTATTATGTCACAGTAACAAAAGGGCCAACTAACGGAATGATAAAATTTCTCTTAGTCTTGCATTCATAGTATATATAAACAATCCATCTGCTAATGTAATCTACTGAAGGAAAAATATGTTTCACAGATAAACACAAATGTAGATAAAAGAGCATGTACATCTTTATCATTTAAATGACACTTTGTTATTGAGGTATGGTGAGTTTTAGATTAGAATATGTACATCCCTTGTCATAGGACAGGTCTTGAAGTGACTGTACTCCTTAGCACAGCAGAAACCCTTATTTTAAGGATGCCAATGTCCCAATTATTTATAAAACAATCTTAGAAAAAATAAAAGCAATTGCACTGTTGAATAAAGAGTCATTGACTTGTGAACCAAGTTCACCTAAGTCATGATTGAGGATGAATCAAGCAGAGCCATGGTTTAATAAAAACTGTTATTCTTTAGATATAGAGGTTTGCTGATAAAAATACAGTTGCATGCCCATTGCAGTTTAGTTCTTAACTATAGTACTTCTTTAATTATAAAATGTATTAGTTATAATCTAAAAAAGGATCTATACAATTATTATTACTGCATATTTGTTATACAGAATAGTGGAATTTATTTTGGTAAATTTGTGGTGGATTGAAAACTGATGGTTAACTTGAAACACTCAGGTGGATTAAGTCAGCATGGTGCTGGGGGTAGAAGGCCCACATGCCAACAACATAAAATGGAGAACTGGAGAGGAAGAGGTGATGCTATTTGTTCTCCTAGAGAAGCTTGTCACGCTCTCTTTCCTGATATGAACTCTATTGTTCTCATCATCAGAGGAGCACAGTACTTTTCTATTGCTGAGGATGATTGTTCATAACTTTGAGCATTACTTCCTGGCTCCAGTGCAGATACCTGAGTCTGCTGGCACAGATCCTTCATCCCATTGGCACAGACTTTCTAGCTTACATCACTGAACTTTGAGCCTTCACAGAGCAGATTCTTGATACAGGATTGCATGAGACATTGCTGTTGTCTCCAGGCCTCCAATTGGACTCATGGGGTGCACTGTCATTGGCTTTAGGTCTTCAACTGGAATTGTGCAGGACATTGCCATGGGATCCAGGGCCTAAGTTAGATTCTTTGGGTCTCTAGTGTGTGGACAGATTTCCTACACTCTTTTGCATTTGACTCTTTGGGTGACTACTATAAAATAATTCTATAGATTTTGTCCATATTAAATTATTTCCCTTGCAAACTCTGGCTACAACAATAAATATAGATTTTTAAGATATTCCCATGTATGTGTGTTTTGACCTATGGGATTCACATTCTTGCTGATTTTGTAAATGGTATAGTTTGTTTCACCACAAGAAAAAAATTATGTCATTGTTATGTGGGAATTGAACTGATTATTGTAGCTGCATTTTTTGTAAATTAGCCTTCCCTTTATAGTTTTATAACTGTACTTCAATGCTTATTACATTCTATTTGTATATTTTAATCCAAGATTATTGAGCCTGTTAGTTGAATGGAGTTTGGATTCTACCAAATTAACTTTATGGTTAATTTCCATGATCATATATTTGTTTTCTTATTTCGCCTGTTGCTATGCTATGTTAATAATTTTCATATTAATAAACTATCAAACTGTAGTAAAACTTCTATAGTTATTGCTTATATTCTAATAAAATAATTAAAATTTAAACAATTTTATAATAAGTTGTAATAATTTTAATTTATTACAATAAACAAATACTTTATTGAAGTGGTTAGTTTTGGAGGTATGTCTTTTAATACAGAAACACAAATTGTAATGAACCACCCAACCATACCACTAGCATACATAACAAATTTTTTTTTACTTCCCACCAATTCACCAATTAACTGAGGTTCTATGCCTCCACTCTTGATGTCTCCACCATCCTGGAATATTAGCAGAGAAAGCTTTTGGAATTACCTCACTAGACATAAGTAAACAGAAGGTCTGGTGAAATTCACAAATACATTTTCATCTTTCCCTAAAAGTACTATACAAAAATCACAATTGTTCACATGTCATTGATCAAACTGGTTGCATTGTCAAGAGTGACATTAATGAGTTGAGAAATTGTATTTTTCCCACAGGGGCACATTGCACATCATATGATAACAGGAATGAAAAATACAGCACTACATTTTCTGCAAGAAAAACACAGTTTACAGTATAAGGGCTGAAACAAGAAGCCAAATTCCATGTCAGCTAGAAACAAATAGTTCAGGTGACTCAAATTTTGGTTACTCTCTATGTGACATAAAATGTAGCACAAGTATTGATTTTATGGTTGCCCATGAATTTGAGCATCTAGGCAATTTAAAAATGTTTAATTCACAAACATGATGGACTCTGATTCTATTTTGAACTCTGATTCTATTTTGTCTGTTTTTTAGAATTATACATAGTTGCTTTTAAAACTTGTTTTTTCTATTTACATATTTTATCATTATTTAGATTTAATTTTATCTTCAATTGATTTTCCTGCTTCCTGCTAATCATCACTTGTTTGTTTTGTACATCACATTGTCACAAGCCATGTTGCCAAATATTTGTTTATATGGATACTGTCCTTTCTGAGCCCTTTATTTCTGAGAACTTTTCTGTTGCTGTCCACCATAAATAACAACTTGGAGATACACGGAGTTTGTGAGTCACAAAATTTTTTTCTCATGTCCATTGTTCTAAAGAAGTATGAAGCCAGCTTATTTCTTTTCCTTTCTGAGGAAATATATTTTCCTATTTAAACTTAAGGGATGTTTTTCCTTAACTGAAATTTTCAAAAGGCTCTTTAATTTTAGTTTTTTTCTTTTGCTATATTTTATTGCTGTTTACTGATACCCCTCAATAAACAGGCTAGATAATTGAGATTTCTAAGTGTACTTCTGATTGGTTTTCCTCTTCCATTTAGTTGGTTCTTTTTAAAGGACTATTTATTTCATAATTTTGATATGGTTCTTTTTCGCCTTTTATAGTAAGTATTTCCAACTTTATCATGTCTTTTTGATTTTCTTAAAATGGTTTCTTTGGTTGGTTTGCTATATAACTGCTTAGTTCTGTTTACATTTGTACTTCAGGATTTAATGCTTTCAAGCTTTTCATTGTTTTGCAGAAACAGGCAACACTACTTTCTACTGACTTCTAAATTTATCCCATCTTAAATCATTCATTTTATTTTCAATTTATTTTGATTGTGTAAGATTTATATAAAATTGAAATAATCTGAATAGGTCCTGAAAATTATTAAATATACCAAACAGTTGGCTTTGTTCCAATATCACTACTTCTTCTGGATGTTTCTTCAGAATAATATTCTTTAGAATTATAACCTACATGAGCTTCTTTTATACAGCGGAACCTTGTTACACACATAATTAGAAACAATTTGGAATATTGTTGCATACATAATTGAAAGAATTCTATTTATGAATTCAAGTCTTATGTGGTATTCTCAGAGTTTGTAGATAAAAAAAAAAAATTGGTGGAAAGAAAACTAGCCATTCAGCCCAGGAAACCACTCATACTAGGCAACCATTTTACTACTGTGCTACATTCCCAGCCCTTTTACTTTGTATGTTGAGACAGTGTCTACCTAATTTGCCAAGTCTTGCTTTAGAAGTCTGATCCTTGAGTGTCAGCCTGCAGGAAGTCACATCCTCAGTCTCAGAATATAATAGGTAGAATTACAGTCATGTACCACCATTCACAGTGTGAGGTAAAACTTTAATTTTTTTATGAAATAGAAGTAGTAATTCCATCGTAATTGTAGAATGAAGACAGAAGAATGCTGGATTGAGGTATTTGTTTCTGTATTTCACGCTTTTTATCATTCATGAGATTTGGGAATATATTACTGCCTGAAACTCTGGCAGTGTTTACAGTCAAAATCACCACATGGAGGAGAAAAGTAAAATAAAAGGGCAGAAATAAAAAACAATAATGATTTCTTATTGGTCGAACCAAGAAGGCTGTGGGAGCAACAGTGAATAACTAGTTAGTCAAAATTTTTTTTTCTTTTTTCTGCTTGACCTAAATTTTTTTTCAATAGGTGACATGAACAAACTACTTTTAGAAAAAAATGTTTGTTTATCCTTAAGTATGTAAAACTGTACCAGTGAGTAAGAGATGTATTAAAGATAGCATGAATGGATTCACTTTGTTTCCCCTAATGTTTGTTTGTTACCACTAAAGGAAGCAAGAATGTCATAGTCATAATTCTTTAAAATCTTCATAGATTTTTTTTGGGGGAAATATCTTCATGTTTTAACAGAAAAATTATAGTTAGTGTACAATTTATTACAGAAATAATGGCATTTATATCCATTTCCATTTCTAATAATGCCATGTTTGGAGGAAATATAGAACCAGAATATAAGATAAGATTTTATTAAAAAAATATTTGAAAAAGAAAAAATAAACTAAAAATCTTTAGAAGCTTTTCCTTCTGTCTTACAAATAGCCCAAATGGCCATCAACCAATGAATGTATAAAGATGTGCGGGTTTTTTTCTTCGTTTATGCAATGGAGTACCACTTTATCATAAAGAAGAATAAACTTGAGACATTTCTAACTAAATGAATAGATCTTGAGATCATATTTTTAAGTGAAATATTGTGAAATAAATATCACATTGTTTCTCTGTTTTGAGAAACCTGAAGTGTAAAGAAGTACCAAACTGTTTAATAGATATTGTGAAATAAGAAGAAAAGTTTAAATGGGAAGGAAAACTAAGGAGGAGGAAGCAGAAAAAGAAGGAAGGGAAAAGAAAAAAAACAGGAGAAGAAGGAAAAAATGGAAATGAATATTTTGTAAATGAGGGCTTAGAAGAAGGGTTGAGAGGAGAAAAGGGGAGTGGGAGAAATGTCAAGATATATCATGTACAATTACAAATTCCCTGTGATGAATGTGATCATTATGTGTATCTAAAATATACTAATAAACTTAGCTTAGAAAAATAAATAAAATATACCAAAAATGTAATTAATTATTTAAAAGAATCTTTCCCATGCCATCCTCAAATGCTGTTGATTTTCCTGGCAGAATCTCTTTCCTATGAGTTAAGAAGAATACATTTAAAAATTAACTGTTAACCTCTTCACTGTCTTCAGCATTATCATTTACATGACAAAAGTTTCCTTACATTTCATTTAAGTGAAATTCCGACCAGATTTTGACACTAATTAGCTCCTCTTCTTAGTTCTTGATGCTTTCATTTATTTGTTTCTCTTTCCTTTGTGTGATCTCCCTAGCTCTATTAATTATAAGTGAGAATAGACTAAATTGATAGCATATTATTTACATTTAAGTTATTCTTTCTTCTTTATGTTTCCAAGTGATGAAAAAATATTTCTACTCTTGTATTCAGTGGTGTTAGAAGAACACCCCAAGTATCACTCTATCCTGTCTCCATCTTCTTTCTTGGGACAGAGATAAGGGAGTGTGTAGAAGAAGTTACTTGTCCTGTAGATAAATTGTTGATTTGAAATCAAGCCTGCCTGGATTGCACTCTTCCTCTATTGCCTCATTATATACCTGCTACATATCTGTCACATAAATTATTTTCTCTCCTCTTCTTACTATCTAGTAATTTTAACAGAAAAACTCTTTTGTGAAATAGAGTGGTTTACATTTGGGGAATCTATTAAAAGCTAGTGGTGATATACTTTTGAAACCAATGATTACATATCCAAGGCTATTTTTCTGTTCTTTCCTGGAGTTGTCCAATTTGTTGTGGCTGCAAATCTAAGCAATGCTTCAATAAAAATATTCATAAATCATAAATTTGTTACACTAATTTTAAGTGTGTCAATTAATTTAAAATGTAAGATGGAAGACTAAATTTCCAAGTATGTGTCTCCTAAATGCCATATGTTGATACATGATCAAAGAATGGGAAAAAAATCTCTGGCACAAGTGAAATAATTGCTTCCATAACATCAGCTCCTCAAAAATGAAACTGGAACTCAACACCTTAAAAAGCATAGAAATTATGGAAACATGTAAAAAGTAAAGAATACATTTTGAATAATGAATGAGTCTCAGAAGAAATGAGGGAAGATATTTTATAAGTGCCAAGAGTCAAATGACAAAGGAAGCACAAAACAACAAAAACACTGAATGATAGTAGTTCCAAAAGAGATGTTTATAATGATGAATTTTTAAAAGAAAAAAACAGAAATCTGAAGAAAATAACCTGATGATGCATCTCGTGATCATAGAAAAATACAATCTATTCAAGTTCAAAATGTGTAAAATGAAAGAAACTATAAATACCAGAGCAAAAAGTAATGAAATTGAGACCACAAAAATCAATACAAATGATTAATGAATCAAAAATTTAGTTTTGAGCTTAGGGCGCTGGGAAACTGAGCAACCAGCCTGCCACCCTGGTAAGTGGCTGTGTTCTGGCAAGCTGCGGCCACCCCAGGGCAAGAAGCAGCAACGTTTCCTGAGATCCATGCCCTGTTGGAGCTTAGGGCACTGGGAAACTGATCAACAAGCCTGCCACCCTGGTAAGCAAGTGGCTGAGAGTCTAATGGCATGAGGGCTGATATTCAAACATCCCATCTCCCCCACCTCCTTTAGCAAGTGGGAGCCAGAGATCTGATCATTTCTTGGCAGGTTGACCATATGTAATATAGCAAGTAAGGGGGATTTCCTTCTACCATCTCTTTGAAGGCAAATATTTTTATCAACATTTTGCTTTGTCCTGATTAATGGTATTGCTCTATTAACTATTCTGTTTTGATAAGTTCTATAATATTCTGTGTTTCCTTTGATTTTGCTATAACTGACTGAAAGAACAACTATTGTGAAGATAATGAGATATACAATGGTACCTATTGCTGTTATCCCAGTAACCTGCTGTGAAGTTCTGTACCAATTTCACTACACTGTCTCAATTGGCTTTATTCCATCCAGTTCTGTTTTATTTTACTACCTTCAAATTAATGAAAAAATTTTTACAAAAGAAAAATAAATAAATAAATAAATAAGAAACACATTTAACTTGAAAGGAAATTTATAGACTAAAAGTCAAAGGAGAGAAAACAATTGTTCCATACAACAGGAGATCAGAAAAAAAGCAAGGGTAACTTGCCCATCAACCACAGAATAGATAAGAAAGATATGGTATTTTTGTACCATGGAAAGCTACCTAACCATTAAATAGAATAATCTTGAGGCTCTTGTAGGTAAATGGATGCAACTAGAGATCATGTTCATGGGTGAAACAGTTTGAACTTGTATGGGTGAACCCTAGCATAAAAAACAGAAGGAGTTAGAGGGATCAAAAAAGCACAATGTATATAATAAAAGGGATAGGGGAGGAAACACCTGGGAGGAGAAAGTAGTGACACTGTTAATTTCTTACTGTCTTGGCTTAAACTCTTGTATTGTTTTCACAATTTTATTAGGGTTGGTTTTGTTTTGTCTTCTTTTGTTAGATTTTACTATGTCTGATGGTATGGGCAGCTATTTTGAACATAATGGAATCTATTATGGTATCCATATTTGGTTTCCTATTATCTTGTTTTGAAGTCTTATAATGTTTTCATTGATTTGTTTAATCAGTTTGATTCCATTGTGTTTTATTTGATTTTATTATGTGTGATAGTATGGACAACTGTTTTGAAGAAAACAAGACATTATAGAAACCATTGTTCATTTCCTATTATCTGGTGTTGAATCCTGTAATGCTTTCATTCTTTTGTTTTGTTTTATACTATTTTGTTATGTTTGATATTGTTGTGTGTGAAGATATGGACAACTATTTCAAAGAAAGCAAGAGACATTATGGTAGCCACTGTTGATTTCCTGCTGTCTTGTTTTGAAATGCTGTGTTGCTTGCATTTTTCTATTCTGATTTGCTTTGTTCTGTTTTGTTTTGTTTTATTTTCCTTAAAATAAAAAAAGATTTTTAAAAATTTAGTTTCATGAAAAAATAAACAAGATTGATAAAATCTAGCCAAACTTAAAAAAGGAAAAAAAAAGAGTCCTCTCAATACTATTTGAAATGAAAAAGTAAAATTAAAAATACTCTACCAAAATCCAGAAGACTAAAAGAGCTATTTTAAAATATATATTCCAATAAGTGGGAGAATATAGAAGAAAGAAATAAATTACTAAACTCATAATCAATAACAAAACTGAACCAGTAAGATAGGAACACACATACCTATGAACATACCCATATGAACATACCCGTACCTATGAACCCATACCAATACCTATGAACATACCCATAACATACAGTACATAGAGGCTGAAATAAAAATTCTACCAACTAATAAAAGCACAGAACCCAGTGAATTCACCACTAAATTTACCAGATATGTAAGAAAGAATTTCTTGGGGCTAAGGATTTAGCTAAGCATCTCAAGAGATTGCCTGGTAAGTATGAGGTCCTGAGTTTGATCCTTGGTAGAAAAAAGAAAGGAATAATTTCTTTCATAAAATAGAAAGAGAAGCAACAGTGCCAAATGCATTTGTTTGAGGTGTGAGAGGCTTAGAATATATTCTTTCTTTTTTTGTTATTCAATTTTTATTTTTGATTAATACATGCTTACAGTATATAAGGATAACATTCCTTGAAGGGAGTTGGTATATGTAGATAACACACTTCAAATTTTTTCATCCTCAACCCTCCCTTACTTCTGTACCTCAATATCTTGATCCCCTTACCATTTTCAAAAGACCTACCTCCTTATATCCTCTTATCTTTTATGTTGCCTTTTTATATTTTGTCTATCTAAGATAAGAGAAACCATATGGTATTGAAGCTCATGTATCTGATTTATTTCACTTAAATTTTATGGTAATAAAATGCATTCATTTTCCCACAAATGACTCAAGTTTATTCTTTATGAAAGATCTGTACTCAATTGATATATTTTTTAACCATTCACTGTTTATGGACTGATATACTGCTTCCAATATTTACCTATTATGAAATGTGTTACCATAAAATGAGTATGCATATATCACCATGGTATGTTGTATTTAACTTTTATAGGAAAATACCTAGAAAACAGCTGGCTTGAATCACATTTCTATTTTTGATTTTTATATTTTTAGGTTTTGTTTTGTCTTTGTTTCTTTGTTTTGTTTTGGTTTTGGTTTTTTTTAAATTTTATTTTGAAGAGAGCACAATTAAACATGAAAAAAAATCAGATCAGAAGAAAACAATGTAAGTAACACAGATTTCAAAAGAAGACAACAGGAGATCATCACTGGCTATCATATTGTCTTTTATTTTCTTCTAAATAGTTGTCTATATCTTCACACATAATGAATTCATACACAACAAAATAGCATTAAACTGATCAAAACAGAATGATGAAGGCATTATAGGCCTTCAAAACCAGACAATAGGGAAATCAATAATGGCTGCCATAATGTCTCTAATTCTCTTCAAAATAGCTGTCTATACCTTCATGTATGTTGAAATTATACAATACAAAACAGACCAAAATCACTCTGATCAAAGAATAACATTATTGCTGGATTTCACAGTGTGACGCTACAGAATCAGCACTGGATGCCATAGTGTCTCTTTTTCTTCAAAGTAGCTATTCATTGCATCATGCATTATATAATCGATTCTCATAAAATGTTTAGGAGAAGTTCTACACATATATGAATCTCTACATGTACACATATCCTTCCTGTATTAGAGGGAAAAACAAAACAAAACAAACAAAAAAAATTCCTAGAAAAACACAAAACAAAAAAATAAATAAATAGCAATGGCAAAGAGCCCAAAACAATGCCCATATAGGCTTTCCAAACAAGGTGGTATGAGCATAACTAGGGTTGTTATTATATAATGATCCTCAAGAGTTCCTGAGATCACCATACTGTAATATGCACAAATGTTCCAATCTTACGAATGTTAACTTTTGGTTCCAAGAACTTATAAAATTTATAGCACAATCATCTTAGCTAACCTATATGTTTATATAATTTTAGATACTTTTTCTTTTCTCTTCCCTTTTCTTTTTCCAAATTTTCTCTGGTATATTATTTTTTACCCTTTAAGGAGATTCTTATCCTTTCCTTGTATTTATTTAGTTTTTTGTATCATATGTACTCTTACCATTTCTAACACTAGGGAGACTATAAGGTATTTACACATGTGAGTTTGATTTATTTCACTTGTGAGTATGGTCTCAAGTTGCATCCATTTACTTATAAATATCTCAGTGTGATCATTCTTTACAGCATAGTAGTACTCCATTGTATAAAAATACAACATCTTCTTTATCCATTCCTCAGTTGATGGACATTTAGGTTGTTTCCAAGATTTAGCTATTACAAATTGTGCTGCTATAAACATGGGTGCACATATATCACTGTGGTATGATGCTTTCAGTTCTTCTGGAAATATATCCAGAAGTGGAATAGCTGGGTCAAATGGGACCTCCAATCCCAGCTTTTTGAGGAACCTCAAGACTAACCTCTGCAGTGGTTGCACCAGTTTTCACTCTCACCAACAGTGCAGAAGAGTTCCTTTTTCTCTGAAGCCTCTCCAGCATTTGTTGTTAGTTGTCTTTATCCTGGCCATTCTTTTTAGAGTGAGATGGAATCTCAGTGTGGTTTTAATTTTCATTTCTGTAATGACCAATGATGCTGAATGTTTTTTCATGTATGTATTTGTAATTTGTATTTCTTCATCTGAGAACTGTATATTCATCTCAGATGCCCATTATTGGACTGGGTCTTTGAATGTCAGGGCTCTGATTTTTTTTCAATTCTTTATATGTTTTGGTCAGAAGTCCTTTGTCTGAGGGACAGTTGGCTAATATTTTTTCTCAATTTGTGTGTTTTCTTTTGGCTATGCTAGAGATTTCTTGAGACATGCAATAAGTCTTTAATAGGATGTGATCCCACCTATTGATTCTGCAAAGTATTTCCCATGCAGTTTGATTGTTGTTTATGAATTCTCTGCCTACCCCTATGTCTTCAAGGTTTCTACCTACTTTGTCTTCTATCAGATTTATTTTTTGTATTTTAATATTTAGATCTTTGATTCATTTAGACTTTAGTTTAGGACATGGTGATTGTAATGGGTCTATTTTTAGTTTTGGGCTTATGGGAGCCAATATTTCCAGCACCATTTATTAAAGAGACAATCTTTCTTCCAGTGGTTGTGTTTGGCCCTTTAATCAACAATAAGGTGGCTGAGTGTGTTTGTAGTTGTAGTTGTATTTTGTAATCTATTTCACTGATCTTCATGTCTATTTTTATTCCAGTACCATGCTGATTTTATTACAGTGGCTTTGTAGTATAACTTCAAGTCAGGGATTGTTATGTCTCCTGCCTTGCATTTGTTGCTTAGAATTGCCTTTGCTATTCTAGGTCTCTTCTTTCTCTAGATCTTTGTGGTATACTAATGGAATATTAACAGGGATTACATTAGATTTGTATAAAAATTGTGTGATATTGGCCATTTTCACAATGTTTATTCATCCTAACCATGAACAAGGGATGTCTTTCCATTTTCTGAGGTCCTCCTTCAGTTCTTTATTCAGGGAATTATAATTTTCCCTGAATAGATCTTTTACTTCTTTTATGAGATTGATTCCTAAGCATTTCATATTTTGGATTCTACTGTGAAGGGTGTGGCTTCTCTTATTTCTCTCTCAATGATTTTTTTGTTCAGTGTATAGGACTGCTATTGATTTTTGAGTGTTGAATTTGTATACTGTTAGATTACTGAATTTATTCATTATACCTAGTGGTTTTTCAATGGAGTTTTGGGTCTTCTATATAGAGTATTATGTCATCTGCAAATAATGATAATTTAACTTCTTCTTTCCTATCCTTACTCCTTTTAATTGTATCTCTTGTCTAATTGCTGTGGCTAGTATTTCCAACAATGTATTGAATAGAACTGTTGATAATGGACATCCTTGTCTTGTGCCTGATTTTAGGGTAAAAACTTTCAGTTTTTGGCCATTTAATATGTTGCTGGCTGTTGGTTTGTCATAGATGGCATTTATCATATTGAGGTAAAGACTATTCCAATTCTCTGTAAGGCTCCTATCATAAATAAATGTTGGACCTTATCAAAAGCTTTTTCTAAATCTATAGATATAATCATCTGTTTCTTATTTTTGGCTCTGTTTATATGGCAGGTTACATTTATTGATGTTCATTTGTTGAACCATCCCTGCATTCCTTGGATGAATCCCACTTAGTCTTGATGTATAATCTTCTTGATGATTTGTTGCATTCTGTTTGCCAATATATTATTGAGAATTTTTGCATCTATGTTCATTAGGGAGATTGGTGTAGTTTTCTTTTTTGGTTGGGGATTTCTCAGGTTTTGGTATTAGGTAATATTTGCTTTCAAGAATGAGTTTGGGGGCCGGGGATTTAGCTCAGTGGCTTAAGTGCCTGCCTTGAAAGCTCGAGGTCGTGAGTTCGATCCCCCGGTACCAAAAAAAAAAAAAAAAAAGAAAAGAAAAAAAGAATGAGTTTGGGAGAATTGCTTCCCTTTCAATTCCATTAAAGTGTTTGAGGAGTGTCAGCATTAAATCTTATTTGAATGTCTTGTAGAATTCCACAGTGACTCCATCTGGACTTGGGCTTTTCTATGTTAGTAAGGATTTAATTACATTTTCAATTTCATTAATTGAAATTGGGTTATGCAGCAGTTTTACATCATCGTGATCCAGCTTTGGTAATTCATATCTTTCTAAGAATCTGTCTGCTTCTGTTTTATCAAGCACATGAGAGTAGTAGTTTTAGAAATAGGTATTGATGATCTTCTGTATTTCCACAGGTACTGTAGTGATTTCACCATTTTCACTCCTTATTGCATAAATTTGAGTTTTTGTTTCCTTTTTAAAATAAGGTTGGCTTAGGGCTTATCAATTTTATTCATTCTTTCAAAGAACCAACTCTTTGATTCATTGATTCTTTGTATTGTTTTCTTAGTCTCTATTGCATTTAATTTCTTCTCTGATCATTATAATTTTCTCCCTTCTTTTGGTTTTGGGCTTGACTTTCTCTTCTTTTTCTAGATGTTTGAGGTGTAGCATCAGGTTGTTTATTTGTGTTCATTCTGCTTTCTTGATGTGGGAATTCACTTCAATAAATTTTTCCTCTGAGGACTGCTTTCATTGCATGCAACAGGTTCTAGCAAGATTTATTTACAGTTTCATTTACCTATAAATATTGTTTAATTTCTTCTTTAATTTCTTCTGTGACCCACTGATTGCTCAGGAGTGTATTATTCAGTTTTCATGTGTTGGTGGGATTTTTGCAGTTTCTTTTGTCATTAATTTCTAGTTCCATAGTGCTATGGTTTAGTAATCTGCATGGGATGATTTCAATTATTTTGCATTTTCTTAACAATGTTCTGTGGGCTAGTATATGGTCTATTTTAGAGAATGTTACATGTGCTGCTGAGAAGAATTTATATTGTGATGTTGTTGCATGGAACACTATGTATGGGTCCACCAATTCCATTTGCTCACAGGTGTGATTCAGTTCTGTTATTTATTTGCAGATTTTCTGTCTAATGGATTTGTCCATTTGTGTCAATGGCATGTTAAGTTTTCTTGTTACAATTGTGTTAGTGCTTAATTGATTTCACATTTCTGTTAATATTCGATTTGTACGGATGGTTGTCTCTGAATTTGGTGCATATATATCTAAGATTGTTATGTCTTCTTAAAGTTTTTCCTCTAACTAGTATGTAGGATCTTCTTTATCTCTTTGGATCATCCTTTGTTTAAAGTCACATTGTCTGTAATCATCATAGCTACCCATGCTCCTTTTTGGGATCCTGTTGCATGGACTATTGTTTTCTATCATTTGACTTTCAGTCTATGAGTTTCCTTTTGGGTTAGATGGATTTCTTGTATACAGCATATGGTTGAATGTTGTTTCTTGATCCATTCTGCCAGCCTGTTTATTTTAGTTGGTGAATTGAGGCCATTTACATTAATGGTTATAACTGATATATATTAGTTTACTTTTGACATGTTATCTTTCTGCAGTTGGTTGTTTACCTTTCCATTCTGCTTAATTGTTTCCATTTATTAGTGGTTTTTTTTTCCTATGTGTATCTAGAATGCCTTTCAGTATTCTTTGCATGATTGGTTTGGTAGTCATGAAGTTCTTCAGCTATTTTTTGTTGTGTGAGTACCTTATTTCTCCATTCATTTTAAAGGAAAGTTTTGCAGGGTACATCAGTCTAGGTTGGAAGTTCTTTTCCTTTTGCATCTGGAATACTTCACTCCATGCTCTTCTTGACTTCATTGTTTGTGTTGAGATGTCTGCTGTGATTCTGATAGGCTTATCTTTATAAGTGATCTGTCTCTTCTCTCTAGCAGCTTTTAATGATCTGTACTTATGTTGGGTTTCTGGGATGGTGATTATTATATGTCTGGGTGTGGTTTTATTTTGTTTATGGTTATTTGGAGTTCCATATGCTTCACTGAATTGTATGTGAATTGCATTCTCATGTTTGGGAGATTTTCAGCTATTGCTTCTGTAAATAGCCTCTTGATATCATTTGTGTTGTCACCTGCTGTTTAATTTATCCCTATTTGTCTTATATTCTTTTTATTTGCATCACCTTGCAGCTGTTGAACTGTTACTTTCTGCTACTTTGTTATTTTTAAAAGATCCTTCCTTTCCTGTTCACTAGCTACAGTCTTGTTTTCTATGTCTGAAATTCTAACTTCACTTTTGTTGAGGTGGTTTTGCCAACTTTCCATGGAATTTTTTATTTCCTCTATATCTCTTTGAATCTGCTTCATGTATTCTGTTTGTTTCTTATATTGTTCATTCAGGGTTTCCATCTTTTGCTTTGTTCATCTAATTTTTTGACTATATCTTCTTTAGATGTGTTCTGCATTTCTTTCATTACAATCATCATTTCTTCCTTTACTTGGGAGACTATTTCTGATCTGAGTTCTTTTAGAGCTTCCCAGAGTAGTTTCTTACTTCAGTTGTTATCATTTCAGGAATTTCAGATATATGGCTTATGTTTCCTTCTGTGTCCATGTCTCCTAGGCTTGCTTCTGTTGGGCTGGAAGTTTGAGATTGCATTTTGCTCCTTTGTTTTGTCATTTTCCTATATTTTCTGATTTCAAACAATGTTCCAAAGCTCCCCCCATCCACTGAAAATCACCTGGCCCACTTTTGGCTCCCAGGACCCACTGCAGACAACTGCTAACTGCTTGGACGTCACTGGGCATGGACAAGTTAGGTTCTTGGAGACTGCCCATGTGTCCTCCAGTGTTTTGGTACACTGGGCATCTGTTATTTTTGTTGTTGTTGTTTTTGTTTTTATTTTTATTTTAAGGAAGAGCCTCAATATGTAGTTCAAAGTGGCAGTTTTGAAATTGTGTATCCCAGAGTTATCACAAAATCCCAGAAATTCTCATGCCTTTGCCTCCTGAGTGCTGGGATTATAGGCATGCTCCACCATGATATGCTATATTTTTAAATTTTTGAAGAATCTTCTTACTGATTTCCATTGTGATTTTACTAGTTTACATCCCCTCCAACAGTGAACAATATTTACATTTACCCTGTAACTTGGCCAGCATTTTGTATATTTTTTTTCTTGTTGAGTACTGTCTGTCTGGAGCATGATAGGAACTCAGATTTATTTTAATGTGAATTATTCTATGGGCCACAGATGGGGAACACTTTTTTCATGGTCATTTCTATTTTTTTCTGAGAATTAGCTATTAATTTCTCTTTTCCAGTTTTTGATTGGGTCCTTTATTTGGGGAATATTGCTTTAACATCATTGTATTTTTTAGGTTAATAGTCCTCTGTTGGAGATTATTTTCTCATTTTTAAGTTGTTTCTACTCTCCATCGATATTTTTCCTTTGTTGTGCAGAAACTTCTTTTGTCATTTCTTGATTTTACTTCTTATGCATCACAAGATTCTGTTCAGAAAGTCATGAACTATATGAAGTTCTTCAAGTTTTTTACTTACTTAAACTTCCAGCAAAATAAGTTCTTTTGTTTTAACATTTAGATCTTTGATCCACTTTAATTTTTGTTTAGAATGTGTAAGATACATTGGTCCATGCTCAATCTTCTGCATGAGGATATCTATCTTTACAGCACCATTTATTGAGTAGATTGTTTTCTGTGATGCAAGGGTTTTGTTTTGTTTTGTTTTCATTTGATTATTTTGTTTTTGTTTTTGTTTTTTTTTTATTTGTCTGTTTGGCAAAGATCAGATAGTTAACTGTGCCTGGGACTGTTTCTGTATCCTGTATTTTGTTCTCCTGATGCATATCTGATTTTGTGTCAGTGCCATGATGTTTTATAATCACTGCAGCTTTGTAATATAGCTTAAAATCATACTGTGATGCTTACTAATTTACTCTTGTTACCCAAGATTGCTTTTGCTATTTTGTTCCTTTCTGATTTTTTATAAATTTTAGAATTTTTCTCTCTGTTTCTGTGAGGAATGCTCTTGGTATATTGATTATGACAATATTAAATTTGTATATTATTTTTGAAGGTATGGCTATTTTGACAATAGTGACTTTGCCTATCCAAGAACAAGGAATAGATTTCCATTTTGTAATATCTTCTACAATCTCCTTTTTATGAGTACTGTAGTTTGCATTCAAGATTTTCCACTTCTTTCATTAAGTTATTAATTATTTCATTTTTCTTGATGCTATTTTGTATAGTATTGTTTTTCTGATTTCTTTCTCATTGACTTTATTTTTGGTGTAACAGAGCACTATTGATTTATACTGATTATGTACTCTGATAACATTCTAAATTTGGTTACTAATTCTAAGAGTCTCTCGGTATAATTAGCAAGTCTTCTATGGAAAGGACCATGTCAACTGAAATTAAAGTTAATTTGATTTCTTCCTTTCCTGTCCTAACTTTTAGATTTTTCTCTTTTTTGACATCTCTGTCTAATATTTAGAGTACTATACTGAACAGGACTGATTATAGAAGTAATTCTTGAATTGTTCCTTGTTTTGAGTTAAAACTTACAGCTTTTCAAATTTAATGTGATATTGGCAGTAGGCTTGTTTTAGCTTTTACTAAGTTGAAATAGTCCTTCTATACCTATTTTCTATTTTTATTACTACATGTTCTTATTAAATAATGATTAGTTATATTTTTCAATTAGTTAATTTTTTCAATTAACAAATCTCAATTTTTTACGTTCCATTTCCATTCCTTCTGTCTCTACTCCTTCCATCTCTTGGTTTCATTCTTATTTGAAAAGATCTACCTCAGGTTTTCTCTATATTTGTTTCTTTCATTTTCCTCTTCTCATCTCTGCTGCCTACAACTCTTGATTTCCTTTGTCTTTGAAAAAGATCTCACTGCTTCCTATTTTCTATCTTTCATTTTGGTCACTATATATACTTTAGGTTTATTATAGAGAAAGTATACCATATTTAACCTTGTGTACTTAGTTTATTTTAATTAATATTGTGGTCTCTGGGTGCATTCATTTATATACAAACATTCAAGTTTATCCTTTATTGTAGAGTAGTACTATATTGTTTACAAATGCCACATTTTGTTTATCCATTTGTCTGTTGATGGGTTATACCCAAGATTTAACTATTAGGAGTTGTGTTGCCATAAACAAAAAATTTGCTACATATCACTCTAATTTGTCATTAATACATTGGGGAAGATACCTAGAAAGGGAGTAGCTGGACCAATTGTAATTTGTTGTTTCAGTCTTTGGAGAACTCTCCATATTGATTTCCATAGCAGATGTATTAGTTTATATTCCTGCCAGCAATGTAGAAATGTTTTCCTCACAGCATCAACAGGCTTTGTATCATTAAGATTCATGATGATAGGCATTTTTTTCTGGGGTAATAAGAAATCTTATCATTTCTTTTATTTACATTTCCTTCATGGCTATTTTGATCAATTTTTCATGTTTTTATTAGCAATTTCTACTTCTGAGAAGTGCTTATATAAATTGTCCATTTTGGATTTGTTATTTTGGTTTTCAGAATCATTTTTAAGATCATTTTACATCTTAAATGTTATCCATCCATCTTAGGAGAGGGAGAAAAAATGTCCCTTTCCATAGTTTGTCTTTTCATGCTATTGTTTGTGGTCTTTGCTGTGCAAAATTTTTAATTTGATATAATCCCATTTGTCGATTTTGAGCAAATTTGGATCTACACAAAAAATGTCCTTTTGTGTGTCTATGTCTTCAAGAGTTTTACTTAATATTACAATAGATTGTTTCTTTTGTATTGTCTTCAATACACTTTGATTTATTTTAATACATGGTGGAAGATGTGTGTTTAGATTCAGTCTTCTGTATATGCACAATCATTTTCCCAATAACATTACTGAAGAGGTTACCATTCCTCCAGTGTGTTTTTGGCCCTCACATCAAAGCTCATACGACTATTTCTTCATCCTCTATTCTGTTTTACTGCTCTTCACATCTGTTTTTGTGTCAGCAGTATGCTGTTTTTATCACTGTAGATTTGTAATATATCTTGAGATCCAGGATTGTGATCTCATGCTTTGTTCTTATTGCCTGGAAATACTTTTGCTATCCTGCCTCTTTATAAATTTTATGATTGTTTTTTGTATATTTGTGAGAAACTTTTTATAGCAATTTGAGTTAAATTTGTGTATCAGGTTTTTAAGTATGGCCATTTTGTTTTTTTTAAAGAAAAGAAAAAAAAACAAAATAGAAAAAAAGGTAGAATATAGAATTCAAAAAAAACAACACTAATAAATCACTAGTTGATACATCACATATTTCCTTCTTAGAAAGTTCAAGTTACAAAATCAAAGCATAAAAAGTGGATAGATACTCAAACATTGACAGTGCAAACCATTCTGTTTAAATGATCCAACAAAAATTTAGTAATATGGTCATCTGTCTCACACACTTATACTTACAGTTATATCCTTTAGAGCACTTTACTTCCCTTTCATTTTTACAATGTCTATTACACATTTTGGATCTTATTACTTTTTTAGTTTTTATTATTTTTTACACTAGAGAGACAATGTGATATTTACTAATGTGAGTCTTGTTTATTTCACTTATGAGGACAGTCTCAAGTTGCCTCCATTTACGTATAAAGGCCTCAAGATCATCTTTTTTATAGCTGACCATTGTATAAAAATGCCACATTTTTTCATCTACTCTGTGGTTGATGGGCATTTTTGTTGTTTTCAAGATTTATCTATTTCAAATTGTGCTGCTATAAACATGGATGCACATATATCTCTGTAACCTGACCTTTTCAATTTTTCTGGGAAAATACAGAGGAGGGGAATAGCTGAATTAAATGGAACTTCCAAATCTAGTTTGCTGAGGAATCTCCATATTGATATCCACAGTGGCTACACCAGTCCACACTCCCACCAACAGTGGAGCAGAGTTCCTTTTTCCCTGAAGCCTCACCAAAATTTGTTATCTTTTGATTTCTTGATAGCAGCCTAGTATGGCTATTTTCAAAGTTGGCACTGCTTATACAAAAGTATGGGATAGCTTTCCACATTCTGCTGTCCCCTTTGATCTCCTTTATTAGAGTACTGTAGTATTTGTTGTAAAGGCATTTAACTGCCTTTGTTAATTTCCTAAGTACTTATTTTTATGCTATAAAGAATTGTAATTTTTGTAACTTCTTTCTAAGACTGTGCTGGAAAAATTGGTTGAGTCTTCTATGTAAAAAATTATGTCATCTATAAATTGTGATAATTTGATTTCTTTCTTTCCTAAATACATCCCTTTTATTTCCTTCTCCTGCTTGATTATCTTATCTAGCATTTTGGGCAATGTATTGAACAGGAGTGATTATATCAATCCTTGAGGTTGTGTTCCTGATTTTAAAGGGAAAGCTTTCAGTTTTTCCACATTTTATATAATGTTGGCTTTAAGTTTGTTATAAATAATTTTCACTAGATTGAGATAACATCCTGTAACAATTTTCCTCAGAGTTTTTATCAAGATTCTACACTGTATTTCCTCAAAGGATTTTTCTGAGTCTATTAAGCTGATAATGTAATTTTTGCCTTTCTGTTTATGTAGTGTATCATTTATATTAATTTTCATATATTGAAACATCCTTGCATCCTTGGGATGAAACTCACTTGGTCAGGATGTATGCTTTCTTTGATGTATTGTTGCATTGCTTCCCAGTATTTTGTTGAGAAATATTTTCTATGTTCATCAAATAGATTGGCCTGTATTTTTCTCTATTGTTTGGAAATTTGTCTGTTTTGGGGTTCAAGGTAATGCTGGTTAAGGACTTGGCTCCCTATACCCATTTTCTAAAGGATTTTTACCATCAGTGGATGTTGGATGTTGTCAAAAGCTTTTTATGCACCTATTGAAATAATGTTCTGAGTCCTTGTTTCTCTTTATGTGATAGATTACATTTATTTCTTTTTCTTTTATTAAGGCATATTGCCAGTACATAATGTTTACATTCATCTTCAGAAAGTGTACATGTACATAGTAGAGAATGTTTTATTTTTTTACTACTAGTCCTCTTCCTAACCAGCTCTATCTTTGTGCCTCTAAATCCTTTTTTTCCTTTTCCTTTTTGTTTTAATTATTGTTTTTTAGCTCATGTTTAACACAGAATGTTTACATTCACCAAGGTTATTAGGTTTGTTTACATGGTATATATTAATAATAATTATTTCCCCTTCCCTTCTACCATTTCCCTCTGTTTTCTAGTGCCCTTCCAATTTGTAAGAGACCTATAACCTAGTATCTTCTTATCCAACCTTTATTATTCACTTTACACTTTGATTATTCAAATGAGAGATGTCATATATTTAAAATTTTGTTACTGATTTATTTCTCATAACTTTATATTTTCCACATATATCCATTTTCTTAACAATATATTGAATGTATCCTTCATAGCTGAGTAGTATTCCATTACATATAGATAAAACATTGACTTTATTCACTCATCTGTTGATGGGTATACCAGCTGCAGTCAGGATTTAATTATTATGAATTGTGCTGTTATAAACATTAGTATGCATACATCACTGTGGTATGATGTCTTTAGATGTTTGAAGAAATCTCCGAATGGTCTAAAGACTCAAAGACATCATACTACACAGTATAATATCTTGAAGGGGAGTAGCTGGATCATATGGAATTCCCAGTTCTTTGACAAATCACCATACTGTTTTTCATAATGCTCATACTAGTTTACATTTCCACCAACAATGTAGGTTTAGTTCCTTTTACACCACAGGCACACCAGCCTTTCTTTATTTTTTGACTTCTTGATAATTGCCATTCATTCATGTATGAGATGGAATTTTAGTGCTTTTTAAAATTTGTAATGATATAACAACTGAGTCATTGAACACATTTTCATATATTTTTTGCCACTTGTATTTGTTTTTCTGAGAAGCAGTCATTGATTTTACTTGCTTATTTTTTTTTATTTTCAATGGTCTAACTTTCTAAGTTGTTTATATTAGTCCTCCGAGCAATAGCTGAAAAAATATTTTTCTGATTTTTTAAGCTGTCTCTTCACTCTTCTAATTGGTTCCTTGGCTGTATAGCAACTTTTCAATTTGATGTAGTCCCATTTTTTGATTCTCACTGCTAATTCTTTTGCAATTAAAGTTCTGTTTAAGAAAATACTTTCACATACCTATGACTTCAAGTGTTGTAGTTATTTTGTCTTCAAGTAGTTTCAATGTTTCCATTTTAATGCTTATATTTTGAACCATTTATATTTTAGTACATGGTGAAAGATATCTGATCAGTTTCAGTCTTTTCCAAACAGATAACCCATTTTCCCAGCACTATTTGTTAAGTAGTCTGTTTCCTCCATTGCATGCTTCTGACCCAGTGTCAAGGATCAAATAGCTCAATTTGCCTGGGGGCATTTCTGTTTTTTGCATTCTGTTCCATTAATGATCATATATGTTCATCATTTTTATGCCTTTTGGGATAGCTTTAGTAATTTCTGTGAGTCTAGAAACCTTTTTCTTCAAGATTTTCCAATTTTTTGTAATATAGTGAGTCATAGTAGTTACTATCTTCTGGATTTTGATGGTGTATTTGGATTTTTGCCTTTTTGATTTTTAATTGCATTGATAAAAGTCTTCTATTACTTTGGTAAGATTAGTTAAGGGTTTATCATCTATTTTGTTTATTCTTTCAAAGAACCAGATCTTCTTCTCACTAATTTTGTATATTATTTTTTAACTCTCAATTTCATTAATTCCTAGTGTTTGTGATTTTCCTCCTTAATTTCATTCTGGATCTGCTTATTATTGCCCTAAAATATCTTAAATTCCACAGTAGGTTTGTGAGGTTGTTTATTTAAACTCAGTTTGTTTTCTTAATATAACACTGATTGCAATGAACTCTCTTAGTATTGATTTCATTGTGTCCTAGAGGTTCTGTTAGAGTGTAACATGCACTGTCATTAGCTTTCAAAAGATTTTAAATTTTTCTTTGACTTTTTTCTGTTACCATTTGTTATAATGAGTATGTCATTAATTTTCCCAGTGCTTCTGAATTTTCTGTATTTTTTTCTGGTTGATTCCCATTTCCATTGCGCAGTACAATTCTTTTTTTTATTTAAGCAATTTTCCTGTATTAATCTGTGACCTATTTTGGAGAAAGTAATGTGTACTACAGAAATGAATGTATATTCTGTTCTAGTAGGGAAGAATAACTTGTAGGTATCTATTAAGTTCATATGTTCAAGTGTGTCACTCAGATCTGATATTTATTGATTTTTTCATTAAGTTGATCTCTTTGTGAAAGTGGAGTACTAAGATCTTCCACTGTGATTTCATTAGTATATATTTGATCATTTATGGTCAACAGTATTAGTTTAATGAAGATAGTTGCTCCAGCATTTGGTTCATAAGTATTTACAGGCGTTATCTATTCTTGTATTGTTGTTCACTTAACTAGTATGTAGTGAACTTCTTTTTCTCTTCTATTCAGTTTTAGCTTGACGTTTATATTATCTAAGATTAAAACTTCTGCCCTGCTTGTTTTAGAGAGTCCTGGTACATGAAATTTTGTCTTGCATCCTTTGGTTTTTAAGTCTATAAATATCTTTTTTGGATTAGAGGAGTTTCTTAAATATCACAAACTGATTTGTGATACAGTCTACCAATCCGTCATTTAATTAAATATTTGAACTATTAACACTGAGAGATAGTGCTAGGATGTGTTGATTATTTATAATCACCACATTCGTTCTCTATTGCTGATGGCTTTTTTTCCTCATCATTTTTTCCTGTTGTTTCGTGTTGTCAGTTGACCTGGGTTGGTGGTATCATTCCATTTGGGTTTTTAGTTTTATTGGTTCTGTTATTTCCATCTACTATATTTTTGAGAAGTTTGTGGAGTGCTGTTTTGATATTCATATCTATATTATTCAGTATCTATCTTTTGAGTTGCTAGTGTTCATTTTAATCTTAGGTGAAAGTTGTTTGGAATACTTCACTCCAAGCTCTTCTGGGCTTCAGAGTTTTTGTTGAGAACTCTGATTGAATCTAATGGTTTTTCTTTATATATGACTTTTTGCTTTTCTCTGACTGACTTTAAAATTTTGTGCTTTTTTGTTAGATATCAGATATCAGGAAATCTGATATCCCTTGTTGGGTTCATTTTTTTTTACTATTATGGGGTTATTTTGGTGTTGCAGAAACCCCTCTAAAGATGTAGTTTGACCTCTTCTGTCATAATTTATATTATAATTTCAATGAAAATACTAATAATTCTCTGTTATCTTCTAGCATTTCTCAAGCTCCAATTAAGTTTAGTTTCAACTTAGTGTCATACAGTTGCTGCTGAATGATCTTTCTTGTTCTGTTATTTTATGGGTGTGTGGCTTCTCTAAATTCTTCTTTATAATTTACCATTTTTTTCAATTTCAAATACTCTGTTTCCACATCAGTCATTTCTGCAACTTAAGAGTTCTTTATGTTTTGTTTTGTTTTGTTTTTTAGATGGCATCAATATTTCTTATTTTAAAAAGAAAACTCACACAAAATTCCAAAACAAGATACTCAGAGGGTAACAATGGCTAATACATTATGAATTGCCACCTTTAAATTAGTCACTCAGAGAAGAAGATATAGGCACTAACTTTCCAAACATTTCTTTGCAATGAATTAAGAGAAATTAATAGCATAACTGTCTTAACTGTCTTTTATATATACATGTATTTATATAATTTTTCTTTTTCTTTTTTCTTTTTATGATTTTAGTATAGTCATCTATTTTCAACACTTAAACATACATACAGTTATATCCTTTAGAGCACTTTCTTTTGCTCTCTCTTTTACAGTAGCAATTATGCATTTTGGGTTTTATTACTCCTATAGTTCTTATTTTTTTATTTTAAAGAGAATAAAACAAAAGGGGGCAGAACAAAGCAGAACAGAACAGAACAACAAAAGCAACACAACACTTTACAACAAGACATTTGGACATTAACAGTAGCTGTCAAAGTATCTCCTTCTCTGCTATAGTTGAGCATAGTTTCAGATAAAATTATATCAAACATAACACTATAGTATAAAACCATTCAAGAGAATGAAAGAATTACAGGACATTCTGAACCAAATAACTACAATCAATGGCTACTATAATAACTCATTTTGAATAAAAAGATGATTTGTTTATACTATCACATATATTAAAATTCCAATAAGACACAACGTGAAAGAAACGATAGTAATAGAAGAATAAAAGCATGGTCGGACTTCTAAGGAAGACGATATTAAATCAGCAATGGCTGCCATAATGTTTTCTTTTCTTCAAAACTGCTGTTCATACTATCACACATAATAAATTCAAACAAAACAGATTAAAACCATTCCAACTGATGAATGAAAACATTGAAAGGGTTCAAGGCAATGAAATGGGAAATCATGATTACTATAAAATCTTATATACTTTTACCAACTCTCATATTAGGGAGACTATACAGTATTTACACATGTGAGTTTGGTTTATTTCACTTATGAGTATGGTCTCAAGTCATGTCCATTTATTTATAAATATCTCAATGTGAGCATTCTGTATAGCTGTGTAGTACTCCATTGTATTAAAATACCACAACTTTTTTATCCATTTCTCAGTTGATGGGCACTTAGGTTGTTTCCACGATCTGGCTATTACAAATTGTGCTGCTATAAACATGGGTGCACATATATCACTGTGGTATG
>PVJX010018450.1:8977-36584 GCA_004027295.1 Dolichotis patagonum
GCGCTAATGGCCAATAGCTCGCCTCCACGTAGAACCCTTCGATTGGCTATAGACAGCTTATAAGCTTAGTGTAAGGAAGTGCTCGTTGCACAACACGCAGGGAGCCGTCAAGGACGGACATGTGATGAGGTTGCTGCCCGGTCAATAAAGGAGCTTGCAGAAGTCCAGTGTTCATGTGCTCTCTTCTGCGGGACGGAGTCGGCGCCGGACAGTGCTGTGCGTGGAATTATGGTGAATATGCACATCAGTATTCTAAGAAAGAGGAACTTTGCTGTATTGCTGCTTGTAGTCTCTTAGTATGACACGTGTTTCTCCTTAGACATTTAATATCTTATCAGAATTTTGTGTATGTGGCAAACAAATAATGTACATATTGTACTTAGGAATTTATCCATTTATTATATATCTCTTTATTGTTATTATTAGTGTATTATTAGTTTTTACTTTGCCTTCTACGTTTTCTTTGCTGAAACATAGTAATATCATGGATTTTTACATTTTGATGTTATGTTAGTGTCCTTGATTATATTGCTCATTAATTTCAAGTCATTTCCTTCCTGCTATAGATTTGCAGTGTATTCTCAATTGAAAATCATAATGCCTTGGAGAGGACATTTTTACTTTATTCTTTGTCAGTTATCACAGATAGCTACTACTTTATTGATGCATTTATTTTTTTAGTGAGAACATTTCCAATCTACTTAATTTGTAGGTCTCAAGCACATGTAAAAGTGCTATTCATTATTCTCATAGTGTTGGACATTAGTTCTCCAGACATTACTCATTTTGCACAAGGGAAACATGCACCTCCTGACCAGCATCTCTGCCTCCCCTCCCTCCAGCAGATGTTCATCACCACTGTGCACCTTTTCCGTGGCAGTTCCACGACTTCAGGCCCATTACGTGAGTGGGTTCATGCAGTGTGTAACTGCCTCTCTGTACTCACTTTTTTCATTGAGCATAAGGGGCTCAAGGTTCATCTAATTTGTTATATGTAGTTGGATTTGTTTTAAGAATAGATATCAAGCCAGTGTCTGTGAATCACATTTTGTTGACACATTCATCTGCCATTGGACACTTAGGTACCATGCCCGTGTTGGATCTTATGAATGACTGCAGTGACCATAGCCATGCAGATACCATTTCAAGATCCTCATTTCCTCCCTTTAAATATATACTCATAAGTAGGATTGCATGATCCTAAGGGAGTTCTGTGTTAATTTTCAAGGAAGTTCAATTGTTTCTCATATTTATTTATATTAGCTGACATTCTCATCAACTGAATACAAGAGTTCAGTTTTCCCAGATACTCTTGAACACTACAAGGTGTGATTATACACAATGGGAGAAAACTACAGTAAAAGACAGTTGCCATTGGTCACTATCAAAGCCCTCTCCTTCATACACACTCATCCCATTGTCCTTGCCACTTTTGCAGGAGTTCTGGAAGTATATTTTTGTGGATGTCTTTAGTTGCTCTTTGTCACTATCTTAAAATCTGGGATCCACACAAAGGCATTTCACTTTTTTATTCATTTTTACTGTGGAAAAGAGCCAAAGCTCACACAGTGCTAGATTCACTGAGTAAAGTGGGTGAAGACATGCCATAGTTTTTTTTATGAACCTCACTTAAAATGGATTGATCTTTGACAAAGTGACAAACAGAAAGGGAAATTTCTTTAAGAAATAATAACAGAAAAGTATATATTCATAACTAGAAGAATGAGACAGGACCATTACTTTACCCCACATACAAAATCAACTTAAAAATTAATTTAAGATTTTGTGCTGTGTATCTCCTAGAAAAAACCAAAGGGGAACTTCTCCCCATTGTTCATCTGGGCAAAAATTTCCAGGATATGACTGCCAAAGCACAGCCAACAAAAGCAGTTAAGACGAAAACATTGCATATGAGATTGCATTAATTTAAATGTCCTAGTGTTTCGTAGTGTAAGGGCACTATTATACAGATAGTAATGGCACAGTTATAGAATACAAAGCTATAAAAAGTTAAAAATCAGATCGTGACCTCTGCCAGGTTCCCACTGCCTGTCACATAAGCATCCTGTTAAATTTAGTCATTCTTGACTGTCAGGTAATAGTTCCTATTTCAGATCTGGTTCCTTTTGTCTCTTAAAGATAGCTGGTCTCTGTGATACATAGCAGGTCATTATGAGGATCAACTTTCAAATTTCTAAACTATACCTCTCCTGCCTATGAAGCCAGTTCCGTCTTCAAGCTGCCAATACCACTGTGATTGCCCTCACCCTTTTGGACTATTCTGGCTTCTATATGCTCACTTAGGCTGTTAGTCCCTAGGAGAGGCCAGGCACCTACCTGTCTAAAACACTAGACTCAGTATCAAGAGAATGACCTCCCATTAGTGGGTATCTGCTGCAACCGCCCTCTTACTCAAAGAGGCAAATACATTGACTTTGAGACATTAAGATAAATGGCTCTGTGGGTCATGGACACCTGTAACCAACTTCTTGGCAACATTAAAGGCCCCAAAGGACTGGGAAATAGTCTTTTTGGAGCCTGGGGATATCTTATAAGCTTTAAAAACATTATGGAAATGATCTGAAGACATTTCTAAAGCTGGTGAGGAAGGTGAAGCTATCCAACTGGTTGAATTTGTTGCTCACTATTTGACCAAAATGCACAACACCAGAGTGAGGAGTAAGCAATATGATTAGCACAAAAGGCACAGTCAGAGTAATCTGAAACAACTGTTTGTTTGCCAAATGAGTTTCTATCATCTGGAGCTGTTAAGGGCATCTGGTGTGGGCAGGAGGACAATTCATATCTTGATCTCCTTGCATTGTTTTGTAGAATTTATTTAGCTGATATGTAGGTATTCCTAATTTTGAGTGTGTTTATTTAATGTACTCCAATAGTTCCTAGGAAACATTTAGCATTGTAATGAAAGCAAAGGAAATGTGCCACTTATACCAGGTGGAATACTGTTCCAGTCTAAAATGGAGGAGATCCTTTTGTGTACCCAGCAAGGCAGTACCTGGAGGACGTTCTGCTATGTGAAATGAGGCAGGCAAAGGAGCACAAACACTCAGTGATTCACTTGTATGTGGAGTTTCACAAAGTTGAATTGCTGCATCCACAGAGGAAAATTAATTTTAGCAGACTGTGGCAGAGGGGATTAGGTGGGGAAACTGGAAATATTGGTCAAGTGTACAAATTTGCAGTCAAACAGAAAGAATAAGTTTTAGTGACTGTCTTAGTTACTTTTCTCATTGTTGAGACAAAATACTCAGCATCGAATATTTAAGGAGGAAAGTTTATTTCAGTTCACATTTTATGGAGGTTTCAGTCAGTAGTGCACTGGCTTTAAGGCAGGGTGGCCTGACAGAGGACAAACATTCCATGGCAGGCAGAAGGCAGCAAGCAGTGAAGCAGAAGCCTCTCCCTTGTATCCCTTCCAGGCTACCTGCCTGTTGCTTTCTGCTACCCACACCCATGGTGAGCCTTCCCCTTATCCATTCCCAGAACCATGCCTAACCAATCAATGGAAAAATGTAGCATTCATGCAACCTTAATCCTAGAATCACACAGTGTAACCCCATCACAAGATTCCCTAGATCCAACCACCTTAGAAAAACCCTGAGATATTATAGTACCCATTGATCGTTTTCTGTTACTCGGTTCAGAAAGCCCTGTAATTTTTTCACTCTATGCATGACTTTATACTATTTTGTTATGTTTGATATTTCTGTATTTGAAACTATGCTCAACTATAGCAGAGTAAGTGATATGGTGATAGCTACTGTTGATGTCTGGTTGTCTTAATATAAAGTACTGTGTTGCCTATGTTGTCCTGTTCTGCGCTGCTCTGTACTGCCCTCTTTTGTTTTATTATCTTTAAAATAAAAAAATTAAAAAAAAGAAAAACCCTACTTGTGAGTCCATGAGGGTGTGGGAGCACATCTAAATGCAAGCCATAACAGTGATCAATTGCACAGAGGATGATGCACTGTATACATTTAAGTTGCTGAAAAGAAAGAATAATGCATGATACAGTTATTAATTTGCTGCATTTAAAAATAACATTTTGTAAATCATAAAGAATCACATCCAAGCCTATGATTATATGTAATAGTTATTCATCAATGACTGGATTAATAAGTGAAATTATTAAAAACAAAAGAATTCAGAAATGTAAAATTTCCCATTAGAAAATGTTTGAGTTTCTTGATTGAAATAGTCTGACTCATGATAATACATTAAGTGAAAATATACAAAAATCAATGGCAATATCTAATTTCATGAAGCCACTAATAAAAACAATACATTATATTTAGAAAGGCATAGAGAAGAATGATAGTAACATAATTTTGTAATTTAACCCTGGAAATTAAAAGTCAATCCACTTGTTAATTCAAAAATCTGGAGGAAAGTAAACATGGACAGAAAATCTGAATAAAATTTTAATAGAAATGATTACAGCCAAAATAATTGATGTTCCAATATTCAAAGATTCAAAATTGTTAACACCCTATCTTTGTGTATGAGTGTTATTTAAATATAAATTTGAAAGTGATGTTTACATTGGAATAAGCTATGTAAGTAATGTAGGTACGATACATTTTGAAAAGAAATGTGGGTATGTTTGGTTGGGGTTAATAGTTCTATGAATACAGAAATCTAATCAAGTTTTCTACTTTGCATACAATTACATGCATTTATTGTTACCTGTACCTCGATAATGTTGGAAAACTTATGTAGACACCTCAGGTATGAATCACTGTGAGCTCTGGATGGCAGGAGGTCCATGGTGCCGAACTCTGCTTGCTCTGTGAGGAGCAGTCAGTACAGAGGCTCAGGGAGCTGGTGCTCCTGTTGTCCCAGTGCTAGGCTGGTGAGAAATGGGCACTACAGCCTCGATGCTGAGGTTTCCCTAGACAGGGCGGCTCAATGAAACAGGGGGAGATTTTGGATTTAGTTCTGAAGTACAAAATTGCTAATGTGTACCTTAGTCATCAGAGTGCAGGTGGGAGTCAGAAAAATAAAGCAGTTTCAATCTGAGTGAATCCATTTGATGAAGACAGTGCACCACACAGTGTGAGCCTCATCTGCTGCTCTCTAGGTAAATCCCAACACCAGTTGTCATTTCATATGTTACCAGGCTGCAGCCTGACCCATTTTCTTCCTTGTGCAGACAGTTTGAACGAATCATCCTGCTAAATTTTTTCTTCCAGAGCTCAGGTAGATATCAGACAGTTCAAACAACAATGTTTTGAGGGTCAGTTCTTTTGTGTCTTGACTGTCACTTAAAAAAGAAAAATAATTTCAGCAAATGCAACAGAAGATGCTGGCAAGGACCTCAGTGTTACTCACCCATTATGTCCTCGGGTCTGAACTAACCCCTGCTTAACAACCTTGTTACTTTTCCTAGCCTGAGTGGATGAGCAAGAGTAAAGACAACAGTGCAGACAGCATGATCTTCTCATAGGCCCACTCACGATGCCTTTCCAGTTTGGTCAGATCCAGCACCTTAGGTTCACTAAACAGTAGAGTTGCTTGTAAAGGTGGAACCCAGGAAGCATGCCCTGATTCTTATGATGCCTACTTTGATTTTTAGCTCAAAATAATCTTGAATATCTTCAAAATATTTTGTCAGGATAGATGAGACTTCCAGTGTTTTAGAAGCCATGAAATGTAAAATACACTGAGAATAGAAGGTAGGACAAAGATTTGTATTTTACCATAACAAGTACAGGCAACAAAAATATACACAGACAACTAAAAGTAGATTATACAAAGATTCTATCCCAGCTTTAAAAGCATATATTAAATAGCAATTGAATAGTTTCAAATAAAAGATTGATATTTGTTTCATTCTAGAAAACCCCTGAGTGAGAACTGAGAACATCTGCTAAACATTCTGCCAAGAGCAGCGTTAATCTCCCTGTTGCGTAGACAGTAGATGATGGGGTTTAGGAATGGGGGCACCATGGTGTAGAACACGGCAGTCAGCAGATTCCTAAGGGATGGTTTATTTGCAATGGGACCTAAGACAGCCACTATGCCAGAGATCAGAAATAATAGGAGGATGGCCAGCTGTGGGGTACAGGTGGATATGGCTTTGTTACGGGCTTCTCTTAAGCACAGTGGAAAATATATTAACGTATGACAAAAGCATAAATGTAAGACATACCAACACAATGCAAACACTCACAATAATCAATAAGAATTCAGAAAACTGGGCATCTGATGATGATATCCTCAGAATTTGAGGAATATCACAGAAAAATTGCTGGATCACATTGGTCTTGGTGAAGGATTGCCTGAACATTCAGCCTGTGTAGATAGCAGAATAGACAAGACAGGCTGCCAGGAGCCAGCTATGACCTGGAAGCACAGACTCGGGGTGATAATGACCCCATAGTGCAGAGGATGGCAAATAGCCACATAACGGTCATAGGGCATGACCACAAGCAATGCAATTTCCATAGCTGCAAACAGTGCATACAGGAAAATCTGTGCAGCACACTCTGTCAGGGAGATCACCTTACTGCCCTTCAAGGAATTCACTATGGCCTTGGGAACAACAGCTGAGATGATACCAAGGTCTATGAGGGCCATATTGCTTATGAAAAAGTACATGGGAGAGTGCAGACGTGTGTCTGTCACGATGAAAGTGACAGTTATGAGATTCCCTGTCACTGCTCCCAGGTAAATCAGTAAGAACAGCACACCTTGCAGAAGCTGGAGCTCCCAGGAACCTGCGACACCCATTAGGAGGAATTCTGTGAAGATGGCGAGGTTGTCCATGTCTGTCAACTTGCCGTGGTCTCCACAGAGTCAGAAGTTAATGTGAGCAGAGAATGCTACAACCAGAACATAGAGCATCCATTAGAATTATAATAAAATGCTGCAGTTGGCACCAGGGTGTGGACTAATCACTGACTCAGCAGACAAAAAATGGATAAAGTGTCTTTGATTCTAGTGACTGTATGTATTTCTCATATGATTTTCTTTCTCCAAACTTCTGAAATCCCATTAATTCTTGCATTCTTAGGATGCAACATTTAAGCACAACAGTGTTTAAAATGAAATCAGGTCCCAGTGGTGTGTCATTTATTCAGTACACTTAAGAGTCTTTTTAATTCTTCCTGGGCTTCACAAGTGTTTTCTCATTTGCTTACTCTTTCCATGACCATACCGGAGTTTCTTTCACAGAGCTTCTGTATCAGCCCTGGGATTTGGGAATTTCACATCGCCTACATGCTCTCTGGCTGCTGGCGTGGAGAGTGACTGTGATGTGCTGGCTTCTGTGTCTGACAGCTCTCATCAGTTTTTCCCTAAGAGATATAATTTGTGAATCTGAGCTTCCTTTGACAATGGCTTTAAACTGAACGACACTGGGCTGATCACTCTGCACCATTCTCTCACTTCAGGTGCTCGTCAAGACTCCTGTGCGAGCCCTTTCTTTTCCCTTTTGCACTGTCGTCTCTGAAGGAGGTGATTTCATTCAGGATGTAAAAATTATACTTCCTATTGGCAGCATTTGGCCACTTCTTTTCCAGTGCTTTCTTTTCTGCATTTTAAAATCTAATTTCGAAACAACACCGCAGTGTTTGAAATAGTCATCCAAATCACGACCTTAGTTTAGCAATTGATTCTATTAATGAGGTTACAGCATTCTCACCACACATTCCTTCTACTTGCTTTCATAGATTTTAGTCAAATCGCTTTGTCCAAAAATAACTACCTTATTCATTTATTTTTTGTTTTTTGTTTTTAGTGGTACCAGGGATTGAGCTCATGACCTCTCACTTTGCAGGCAGATGCTTATGCTTATGCTAAATCCCCAGCCCTAAAATAACTACTTTAAATACAGTTTACTTACTATGCTTGTTTTGAACTATTTCTAATCAGAACCAATATTTTTCAGATTATTTTTAATAGTAAAATTTCTGTATTGTGGATTTAATATTAACATTTTATTTTCTTTTTAAAAACCAAAGTTGAGGGATTATAATATTGAAAATGTTACCTTCACCACTTTTAATACTGTAATGTAATTATTTTCCATTACAAACCATTGCTGTTTTTTCTGCTTTCATGTGCATAGTATTAATGATTTGCTTACAGTGATATTCTCATGTCTTTCCATTAGTTTAACAAAACATTTCACATGAATTGCTCTCTCTTATCATCCTTTGAATTACAAGTAGTTTCTTTTCTTTGCCTTATTTCTCAATATGAAGAAGAAATTCCCTAAGCACAGAATGTTACTGTGAGAACCAATACTAAATGACTTAATAGTAGTTTACATGGTGTAATCATGGATACAAACCACATCTAAGTGTGTTTTTCATTTATTTTATCAAAATGCAAGATTAGATGTGGTTCAATAGTACTATCATTTCCCTCTTCATCTCTTCTTAGCATATGTCCTTTCTATTCAGTCCAAAACAGCCCCAGACCTCTCTGTGCTAAATGCACCATACATTTCTATTCATCACAGTGCATTACATTCTTTGGCAGAAGATAAATTATCCAAGGATCATTCTTCCTCCTGCATTTTCACCTTTGCAGTGATATTTTGAAAATGTTTGGCTCACAATTTTAAAATGTGGATGGCAGGATTAGTATGATGATGGTTGATTCCCATAAATTATTTTTAAATGGGTTACATATAATATCTAAAAGATCAGCATTATGATTTTAATACTTTAGAAGATTGAGCTGTTATCAAAATCACCCATAATGATGACCATACTAGACAGCTCAATTTTTCTGTTTTGCCAATTCAAAGTCAATTTTTGCTGATGTGAATAGATTGCCATGAAATACCCCATAAATTTCATCTGTTCATAGGATTTTCATTACCCCTTTAAATCCAGCTTAAGAAAATATTTAATTGATGCAGCCTTCTTTAATATCACAGTAATTCCAATCACTATGATTTCTGTTTTTTTGGCTTGAGTCATGCATTAAACACAGATCTTTGAAGAGCATTTGAAGAATTAACTGCCTAAAACAAATATTAGAGTCCAGAAAAACATGTCTATTCTATAAGCAGACATACATCCTATGCAGCTGAAATAGTTAAATTTGCTTATAAATTTGAAGAGTTTCACAGGTATTTGTATATAATTTATTTTTGCTAATGTTTAGTGAAATACATTAATTGATATGTAAAAATTTACCTGAAAGTGTAGCAATGGGTCTAACGTTACTGACATGAATATTGTTTTGCAGAATGTTAAGAAACTTGGTGAAATCCTTGTCTCTGCTTTTTTTTTTATCAGTGAGTAAAATACAAGCTCATCTTCTCAGTGAGACTCCAAGTTTAGACCACACGGCAGCCCTGCTTCTGAAGTAGTCATGAGCCCAGTGAGTCATTGCCAAGCCCAAGCCCTGTGGGGATCACACTCCTGTTGAGTTCTGGGGACCTGGTGATCCAAGTTTACAGGAGGCCACATTAACTCCATTCTGTAATTGGCCAAGATTCATTGGCCACATCATTGAGACTAATTAAATTTATAGTAGAAATTTAGGAGATAGTTTAAAGGTATAACATTTAATAGCAAGCATTCATGAATGTTTTAGTTATCACTGGAGACTCAACAAATATTCACATTCATGTAGATTAAGAAAATAAGCCGTGGCCACCCCAGGGCGGGGAAAGAAGAAGTAACAGCGTTTCCTGAGTTGCGAGCCATGTTGGAACTTAGGGTGCTGAGCCAACCAGTAACCGGCCTGCTGCCCTGGTAAGTGACTGTGGTCTGGCAAGCAGCGGCCACCCCAGGGTGGGGAAATAAGAAGTAAAAGCATTTCCTGAGATCCACGCCATGTTGGAACTTAGAGTGCTGAGCCAACCAGTAAGCAGCCTGCTGCCCTGGTAAGTGACTGTGGTCTGGCAAGCTGCGGCCACCCCAGGGTGGGGAAACAAGAAGTAACAGAGTTTCCTGAGATCTGCGCCATGTTGGATCTTAGGGCACTGAGCCAACCAGTAACCAGCCTGCTGCCTACTGGGGCACAGGCTTAGAATCAAACATACCCCTCCCCCCCCCCCCCGCTAACAATTGGGATCCAGGGATCTGGGTATTTCTTGGGAGGTGACCATATGTGGTACAGCAAGTGGGGGGAGTTTCCTTCTACTATCTCTGAAGGCAGATATTTTTATCACTGTTTTGCTTTGTCCTGATTAATGGTATTGCTCTATTCAATATTCTGTCTTGATGTGTTCTATAATGTTGTGTATTTCTTTTGATTTCGCTGTACCTAATGGAAGAACAACTATTGTGAAGATAACAAGATATACAATGGTGCCTATTAATGTTGTCCTGGTGACCTGCTGTGATGTTCTGTGCCAATTTCACTATACTGTCTCAATTGGCTTTATTCCATCCTGTTTTGTTGTATATTACTACCTCCAAGTTAATGAAAATTAAATAAAAAGAAAAAAATAGAACATGAGAAAACAAGGTAACAAAATACCTCCAAAAACTCCCAACTCTATCAAAGATGATCCATGTGACATGGATAAGGAGAAACTAAAAAACAAAACAACAGAATTATATAAGGTGATTAAAAAGGAAATAACAACAACAAAACAGATCAGTAAGGTACTGAGCAAGATGCAACATGATATAACTAAACAGATAATGTACTTAAAAAGCAAAAGGAGGAAAAGAAAATGCTCTAAAGGATATAACTGCATGTATGTTTAAGTGTGTGTGATTGATAACTGTATTACCAAGTTTTTGTTGGATCATTGAACAGAACTGCTTGCAGCCTCACTGTTTGTTCACTTTGTATGCCTTAATTTTGTAACATGAACAACTTTTCCTAAGAAGACAATATGTAATTTATCAAGTAGTGATTTCTTAATGTTTTTTGAAATTCTGTATTATTTCTATGCTTTTTTCTGTTTTGCTTTTTTTCTCTTTAAATAAAATTAAAAAATAAAAAAATTTACTAATACTATAGTATATACATTTGATACTATATAGTCAAGTATACCGTGTTTCAGGAAAGCGACTTTGCTTTGTGATTTGATATGTTTCAGAGATGTAAAACAGGTTGCAGAAAATCATGTACCATGCTAGAAACTAAAACATTTAAGTCAAAGTTTGAAATAGTCATTAATAGGCCCCAGTTACCAATTTTTTATTATTCTTTAATTCATTATTTTCAAAAGAATAAAAGTTTCCCCTTCCTCCCTAATTTAATATTGGCTTTGTGGTACAGTGCATTTTTCAAAAAATCTGTCTCAGGGATTATGTAACAGGATTGCTTGCTTATATTTGTCAGACTGAGAATTGTTTGTAGAGTTGTTTGTAGACTTGGTGTTACTGTGTTAAATGTTTGGTAGAGTCGTGCCTTGAACCTAGAGGGAGAGTGACCATTGGCTTTTGTTTGATAGGATATTCAATCACTTTACTCATTACTTGTCTGCTCCGATCTTCCATTTCTTCTTCAGATGAATCTCTGTTGGCTGTGTGAGTATGAATATATCCATTTCTCCTAACTTTTCCAATGTGCTGGAACATAATTGTCCATAGTACAACTTTTTTTTGTATTTATGTTTAATCTGTGGCAATATATTGTCATTTCTGAATTTACCCACTTCACTTTTAAAATTTTTTGAAAATCACTCAAGATAAAATTTTGATGTTTATCTTTTTAAAAACTCTCTTCTTACTTGTGTTTATTTTTCTATTTCCTTCATATTCTCCATTTAACCTTTTTTCCATTTTATTTTAAAGAGAATAAGACAAAAGAGGTCAGTACAGAGCAGATCAGAACTGAACAACTTAGGTAACACAATACTTAACATTAAGACAACCGGACATTAACAGTAGCTATCACAATATTTCTTTCTCTGCTATAGTTGAGCATAGTTTCAAATACAATAATATCAAACATAACAAAAAAGTATAAAACCATTCAAAGAGTGAAAGAATTACAGGGTATTCTGAACCGAATAACAGAGAATCATTTCACTTTTTTATGGTTTAACCTTTCTATTTTCTTATATCTTTTACTCTTGAACTTAGTTTATATTATCTTTTTAGTTGAGCTGCATATTAATTTATTTGAGATATTTTTTGTGGATACAGGTGTTATAAAATTCTAGTATAGATTTTCCTTGCTGCATCCTGTAATTTTGTGTGCTGTATTTGTATTTTCATTGATTTGTGGATATTTTAAAATTTTCCCTCTCAATTTCTTCCTTGAAATTTTGGGTATTCAGAAATGTATTTTTTAATTTACATGTATTGGTGAATATCCCAAATTCCTCCTGTTACTGCTTTGTGGTTTCATTGTATTTTATTGCAAAAAGATAATTTATATGATTTTAGCATTCCAAAAATCGTTAGTAGTGAAATACAATCATTTTTAGAATATTCCTTGAGGGATGTAGACTCATGTATTCTGTGTCTGTGGTCAGAAGCCAGACCAGGGATTAGGAAAAGAGCACAGATAAGGACCTGAGGTGACCAAGATATGTCCTGAGAGAGGATAGACTCATGGCCCAGGACCTCACAGCGGCCTGCCCCGGGGCACTAGCATGTGCTGAAAATCTGTTCTACTGGCATCAGAGCTTGGCTAGTAAAGGTAACTAGAGTGTGTGTCATTTCCATGTGTCCAGCAACACAGCCTGCTAAAGCCTGCATACAAACTCCTTGGCTGAGGTGCTTCAGTGCCGGCTTCCTTGGAGCTCTCTCAGCAGACAAGGGCTTTTCCTTGTTTTCTTCTTGGTTCATTCATCACTGCTGCTGTCCTTTCATCACTTCTCACTGCTTCATTCCAATGTACAGAACTCTGTGAGGATGTCTTGTCAGGCTTGTCTCAGGATAGTGAACTTCCTTGGCTATTTTTGGTGTTGTAATGCACTTATCTCTTCTTCATTTCTAAAGGAGAGAATTGCATTATGTAATATTCATGCTGAAGCTTCTTCTCCCTTTTAGCATTTAGAATGATGCATCCTCCTGGATCTGGACTTGATCAGATTCTAATCAGATATCTGCTCCTATCTTTAGGGGTATTTCTCACCTGTGATATCATTTTTTTTCTCTTGGATAATTTCAAGATTCTTTTAAAATTTTTTTAAAATTTTATTTAAAGGCAAACAAAACAAAACAAAACAGAAAAAAGGTAGCAAAAATACAGAATTCCAAGGGAAAAAAGAAAAGAACAAAAAACACTAAAGAAATCATTAGTTGATAACTTGCATACTGTCATCTTGGAAATAGTTGTTCAAGTTACAAAATTAAAACATACAAAGTACACATTCAAATAATGAGACTGTTAATAGTTCTGCTCCATGACCTAACAAAAACAGTAATATAGTCATCCATCTTACACACTTAAACATACATGCAATTATATCCTTTAGAGCACTTTCTTTTCCTCTCTTTTTTACAGTAGCAATTACACATTTTGGGTTTTATTACTCCTACAGTTCTTAATACTTTTTACACTAGAGACAATGCAATATTTATAAATATGATTCTTATTTATTTCACTAATGAGGATAGTCTCAAGTTGTCTCCATTTACTTATGAAGGCTTGAACATCATGCCTCTTCATAGCTGAGTAATATTCCATTGTATAAAAATACCACAACTTTTTCCATCCACTCTGTGTTTGATAGGTATATTTGTTGTTTCCAAGATTTAGCTATTACAAATTGATCTGCTATGAACATGTGAGCACATATTTCACTATGATATGACCTTTTCAGTTTTTCTGGGAAAATTCCCAGGAGGGGAATAGTGGGGTTGAATGGAGCTTCCAGTCCTAGACTTCTGAGAATAGTCCATACTGATTTCCATATTGGTTGCACCAGTCTGCACTCCCACCAACAGCAGATCAGTGTTCCTTTTCCCCCACAGCCTCGCCAACATTTGTTATCAGTTGATTTCTTGATGGCAGCTATTCTTTCAGGAGCGAGATGATATCTCAATGTTGTTTTAATTTGCATTTCTCGAATGACCAGTGATGGTGAACATTTCTTTGTGTATTTATTTGCCATTTGAATGTCTTCATCTGAGAACTGTGTGTTCATCTCAGCTGTCCATTTTTGGAGAGGGTCTTTGAATTTTGGGGTTGATGTTTTTCAACTCTTTATATGTTCTTGATATAAGTCATTTGTCTGTGGGGTTGCTGGCTAGAATTCTTTCCCATTCTGTGGGTTTTCTTTTCACTCTGATGGTGATTTCTTTTGAAATGCAGAAACTTTTCAATAATATGAGATCCCAGTTGTTGATTCTCTGAAGTGTTCCCTGTGTAGTTTTCATTTTGTTCATGAATTCTCTGCCTAGCCCTATGTGTCCAAGACTTCTACCTCCCTTATCTTCCAGTAGATTTAGTGTTTCTGTTTTAATGTTTAGATCTTTGATCCATTTAGACTTTAGTTTTGTGGATGGTGATAGGCATGTATCTAGTTTCAGTCTGCTGCATGTGGAGAACCAATTTTTCCAACACCATTTACTCAAGAGGCTATCCTTCTCCCAGTGAACATGTTTAGCACCTTTGTCAAATATCAGGTGGCTGAGTGTCTTTGTACATACACTCGCATCTTCTAATCTGTTCCATTGGTCCTCAGGTCTATTTCTTTGCCAGTACCATGCTGATTTTATCACTGTGGCTTTGTAGTAAATTTTCAAGTCAGGAATTGAGATGCCTCCTGCCTTGTCTTTATTGTCCAGAATTAACTTTGCTATTCTAGATTTCTTCTGGTTTCAAATGAATTTTAGGAATGTTTTCTCTAGATCTGTCAATGGTATTTTTATTGGGATTGCATTAAAGCTGTATAACAGTTTGGGGAGTAAGACCATTTTCACAGTGTTGGTTCTTCCTAGCCAAGAGCATGGAACATCTTTTCATTTTCTAATATCTGCTTCACTCTCATTTTTTAGCACAGTATAATTTCCAGCATATAGGTCTTTTACATTTTTAGTTAGGTTGATTCCTAAGTATTTCATTTTTTAGTTGTGATTGTGAAGGGTGATATTTCCATTATTTCTCTCTTGGCAAGTTTCTTGTTTGTGTACAGGAATGCTATTGATTTTTGAGCATTGACTTGGTAGCCAGGTACACTGCTGAATTTGTTTATTACCTTTAGTAGTATTTTAATGGAGTTTTTTGGGTCTTGTATATAGAGTATCATGCCATCTGCAAATAGTGATCATTTAACTTCTTCCTTTCTTATCTTTATTGCTTTTATTTCTTTCTCTTGTCTGATTACCCTGCCTCGTGTTTCCAGAACTATATTGAAAAGGAGTGGTAATAGTGGAATCCTTGTCTCATTCCTGATTTTAAAGTGAAAGCTGTCAGTTTTTGTCCATTTAGTATAATATTGGCTGTTGGTTTGTCATAGATGGCCTTTATATTTTTGAGGTAGACACCGTGTATTCCGAGTTTCTGAAGGGTTTTTATCATGAACATGTGTTGAAGTTTATCAAAAGCTTTTTTTGCATCTATTGAGATGACCTTGTGGCTTTTGTGTTTGGCTCTGTTGATATGGTGTATTACATTTATTGATTTGCATATGTTAAACCCTCCCTACATTCCTGGAATGAACCCCACCTGGTCATGATGATTTGCTGAATTCTATTTGCTAGTATTTTATTGAGAGTCTTTGCATCAGTATTCATTAGCAAGTTTGCCTATAGTTCCCCTTTTTGGTTGGGTCCTTCTCTGGCTTTGGTATGAGAGTAATGCTTGCCTCCAGGAATGATTTAGGGAAGATTGCTTTCGTTTTCATTTCATTGAAGAGTTTAAGGAGTATTGGCATCAAATCTTCTCTAAATTTCTTATAGAATTCAGCCATGAATCCATCAGGACCTGGGCTTTGCTTTGTGAGTAAGTTTCTTTATTAGGTTTTCAATTTCAATAGCTGAAATTGGGTTTTTCAAAATTGCTATATCTTCTTGGTTGATCTTTGGTAGTTCATATATTTCTAGAAATCTGTCTATTTCCTCTGTGTTTTCCTTGCTATGTGAGTAGAGATTTTTTTAAAATTTTATTTAAAGAGAAAAAAACAAAACAAAACAAAACAGAATAAAGGGTAGCAACAATACAGTATTCCAAGGAAAAAAGGAAAGGAACAACAACAAAAGAACCTAAGAGATTATTACTTGACAAATTACATACTGACTTCTTGGAAATAGTTGTTCAAATTACAAAGTTAAAACATGTAAAGTAGACATTCAAACACTGAGACTGTTAACAGCTCTGCTCCATGATCTGACAAAAACAGTAATATGGTCATTCATCTTACCCACTCAGATATACATGCAATTATATCAAAAGGATAAGATTAAATACAACAAAACAGAACAAAGTAGGTCACAAAAAAGATATGTAAGAGACATAAATTTCAAAACTAGACAATCAGAGATATTCACTCTCTATCATATTGACTCTTGTTTTCATCCAAATAGTTGTCCATATTGTCACATACAGGGAATTCACATGAAACAACATAGTATGGAATTGATCTGAGCAGGACGAGGAAGGCATTTCAGATCTTCAAGACCTGATAATAGGGAAGCTAAGAATGGCTGTCATAGTGTCTCTCATTCTCTTCAAAACAGCTGTCCATACCTTCATGTGTGTTGAACTTAAACAAAACAAAACAAAACAAAACAAAACAAAACAAAACAAAACAAACTAAAATCACTTTGAACAAAGAATGATAGTTGTGCTAGATTTCACATCATGACATTATGGAATCAGCATACTGTAGTGTCTCTTTTTCTTCAAAGTAGTTGTTCATTTCAACCTGTGTTATATAGTTGGCTCTGGTAAACTCTTAATAAGCTCTACACATGCATGAGTCTCTACATGTATATCTATCCTTTCTGTATTAGAGGGAAAAACAAAACAAAGCAAGACAAAGCAAAACAATTGCTAGAAAAGCATGAAGCAAAAAGTCATATAAGACCACAATACTAGGTGATCTACAATGGTTACCATGGTGTCTCAGTGGAGTATAACAACATTAATAAAAATGAAGCATTGGAGACATTATAAGACTTCAAAAGCAAGTAATAATCAAACCAGAGTGGGTATATTAGTGAATCTTGTCATCTTCAGTGTAGTTGCCTATACTCTTAGACTTGATGCTATCCATCACAACAGATTTAAATAAAATCAATCAATACAAAACAGCACTCTAACAAACAAGATTCAAATAAGATCAGTCATAATAGGACAGTATAGGTTATATAGGGCTTCAGATTAAGTTGATAGGAAATTAAGGATGGTTATCATAATATGTTCTCTTATTTTTGGGATAGCTGACTGTGTCTTCAAATCTAGTGTAAGTAGACAAACTGAAACAGCATGTAATCCATCTAAGCAGAGTTATGAGAATAATGTAGATTTTAAATTTGTTACCCAATAAACAATATCCTCTGCCTTCCTTTTTTAGATAATTCTTCCCCTTTCACTCCCATAGGGTGCACTGCTTATTTTGGGTCCCACTGCCTCCCTATATAGAGCATCTCAACGGATCCTATCTCCCTATCTACTCTGCCTGTTTTTCTTTCTGTTAATACTTCAAGGCCATCTATACTAGAGATTACAGCCAATCTTCTCTGCCTTATTTCTGCTATTGGTTGTCTATTTTTCTCTTCCACTCCACTGTGTGCCCCATTCACTGAGGCCTCTCTGCCACTGTTCCTGAAATGCTCGTATTCTTTTTTTCTCTCTCTAAAACATCCTTCAGTATTTTTTGTAGGGCTCTATTGGTGGTAACAAATTCTCCCAGTTCCTCTTTGTCATGGCAGCATCTTGTTTCTCCATTAATTTCTAGAGAGAGTTTTGTAGGATACATCAATCTGGGCTGGAGGTTTTTCTCCTTCAGGGATTGAATTATTTCACTCCAAGCTCTTCTTGACTTGATGGTCTGGGTCGAGAAGTCTGCCCATGATTTTGATGGGTTTTGCTTTATAGGTGATTTGTTTCTTTTCTCTGATGGCTTTTAATATTCTGTTCCTATGTTGAATTTCTGGTATCTTGATTATTATGTGTCTAGGTGTAGCTCTGTTTTGGTTGTAGGTGGCTGGATTTCTGTATGCTTCATACATCTGCATATCATTTCCTTTTTCTATGCTTGGGAAATTTGCCTTAAAAATTTCTGTGAATAACCTTGGCAATTCCTTTGTTTCAACCCCTGCTTCTTCATTCACATGCTTTATTCTTAAGTTATAGATCCTCTTGTTGTCCTCTAGCCTTTTTATTGCTACTGCCTGCTCCCTTGTTATTTTTAAGAGATCTTCCCTTTCATGAGCACACATTGCAAGCCTGTGATCAATTTTTGATAGTCTATCATTGGTTTCTTTCAAGCAGTTTTGCCAACTTTCTTTTTTTATTTTAAAGAGAATAAAACAAAAGAGGGCAGAACAGAGCAGATCAGAACAGGACAACATAGGCAACACAGTACTTTACATTAAAACAACCAGACATTAGCAGTAGCTATCACAATAGCTCTTTCTCTGCTATAGTTGAGCATAGTTTCAAATACAATAATGTCAAACATAACAAAATAGTATAAAACCATTAAAGGCTGAAAGAATTACAGGGTATTCTAAGCCAAATAAGAGAGAATGATCAATGGGTACTATAATATCTCATTTTTGATAAAAAATTTTGTTTATACTATCACACATATTCAAATCCCAATAAGACACAATATGATAGATAGAACCAATGAGAAATCACTCCTAAAATTCATCTGGAACCAGAAGAGTTCTAGAATAGCAAAGACAATTCTAAGCAGCAAAGGCAAGGCAGGAGGCATCACAATCCCTGATTTGAAATTATACTACAAAGCTACAGTAATAAAATCAACATGGTACTAGAATAAAAACAGACCGGAAGATCAATGGAATAGATTGGAAGATTCAACCACAACCACAAACTCACTCTACCACCTTATCTTTGATAAAGGGGCCAAACATGTTTGCTGGAAGAATGACAGTGTCTTCAACAAATGGTGCTGGAAAAATTGGCTATCCATACGCAGAGGACTACAACTTTCTATGGAGTCTTTTGTTTCCTGGTCATCTCTTTGAATCTGCTTCATGAATTCTAGGTTTGCTTTATATTCTTTATTGAACATTTCTCTCCTTTTGTGTTCCTCCATTCTTCTGTCTGTGTCTTCTTGAGAGGTGCCCAGCCTTTCTTTTATTAATCTAATCTCTTATTTAATTTGAATTAATATTTGAGTTTTGATCTCGTTTATGAGGTCCCAACGATATCTCTTTATGTCCACTGACGCTGTGTTTGATGTTGTATGTTTGCTGCCCTCAATCTCTTTTGTCTTTACTTCTCCTGGATCAATGTTCTCAGGTTTGGGGGCTGGGTTTTTTTTTTATTTCTCTCTCTCTCGTCATGTTTTTGGTTTCTTCCATACAAGTGTATAGTGCAATTCCCAGCCCCTTTTCTTGTTGGTTAAGGTTCCTCTGGAGCACGCAAGCTAGGGGCTTCTGCCCTCTGAAGTCCCTTATCAGAGATAAAGTTCAAGCAAGGGCAGTGTGCACTGGCTCCTCCCTTCTGGGGCAGTCAACCTTTGTGGGCCTTCACTATGTCAGTGTGCTGTGCTCAGGGAATTAATTTGTAATGGCCCACTGGGTCCCAGCCACTGGCGCGGCCAAGTCCAAGCAGATCCCACCAATCTGCTCAGCAAGTGGAGCAACCAACTGAAGCCACTTCCTTATGGAGTTAGGGCTCTCCTGCCCAAATCCAACATGTTGTCCAGTTGGTTGCCCCTTTTCCATGGGAGGGTCTTATTCCCATCACTCACCGCATGTTGATGCCGGTCCCTGAGAGCAGCTGGGCTCCTCAACCTCTGACATCAGTGCAGCTGCTGCCAATTCAAGGTGCCTCTGGATTGGTCATCTGCAGGGCTGGTTATGGGCAAGCTGGGCACAGCACTGGTCAGCTCCATGCTCGGGGCCATTCAAGCCAGTCACATTGTCATGGTTTGGTGGGTCAGGTCAGTCTCGGGCAGGAAATGAGGTGGCTCAGCAAGAATGCCATGCTCGCCGATCTTAGCTTCTCTAATGGTAGCCCCAAGACCTCATATTCAAGCAGCTTTTTTCACTTTAGGTTCTTCCTGGGTTGAGAGATTCCATCTACCTCTGTTTGCATCTCTCCAGGGTGTTCTATTCTGGCATTTGATCTGTCTCTCTCAAAGAGGATTCCTATTCTGCTATCTACCAATCCACCACCTTTGGAAAACCCCCCAAGAGTAGAGCTTTTCAAAGTAGGTGCTCATGATCTTTTAAATTTCCATAGGATCCATAGTAATTTCCCCCTTTTCAGTCCTTATTGCATGAATTTGGTTTTTTTCATTCTTTTTCTTTATAAGGTTAGCTAAAGGTTTGTCAGTTTTGTTTATTCTCTCAAAAAACCAGCTTTTTGATTCATTAATTCTTTGTGTTGTGTTTTTAGTTTTAATTGCATTGATTCCTACTCTAATCTTTAAAATTTCCTTTCTTCTATGAGCTTTAGATTTAGATTGCTCTTCTTTTTCTAGAAGCTTGAGATGAAGCATTAGATTGTTTATTTGTGCTCATTCTGTTTTCTTGATATGACAATTTATTGCTATATATTTCCCTCTTAAGACCACTTTCACTGAATCCCATAGATTACAATAGGTTGTTTGTGCATTTTCATTGAATTGTAGGTTTTGTTTTATTTCTTCTTTAATTTCATCTGTAGCCCACTGGTGGTTCAAAAGGTTGTTATTTAACTTCCGTGTATTTATGCCAGTTTTGCAAATTCTTTTGCCATTAATTTCCAATTTCAGTGCACTATGGTCAGATAGTATGCATGGGATAATTTCAATACCTTTGCATTCACTTAAGAATGTTTTATGGGGTAATATATGGTCCATTTTGGAGAATGTCCCATGGTCAGCTGAGAAGAACCTGTATTCTGATGTGTACTCTGTAAACATCTACTAAGTCCAATTACTTTCTGTAAACATCTACTAAGTCCAATTGCTTTCAGGTGTGATTGAGTTCTATTATTTGTTTGCTGGTTTTTTGTATAGTTGATCTATCTCTGTCACAGTGGGCTGTTAAGGTCACCTGTAATAATTGTATTTGTGTGTATTTGGTTTTTCATGTCCTTTAGTATCTGTCTTATATAGTTGGGTGCTCCTGTGTTTTGTGCATATATATTTATAATTGTTAGTTCTTCTTCTTGAATTTTTCCACTTATGAATATGTAATGGCCTTCTTTGTCTCTTTTAAGCATTTTAGGTTTGAAGTTCACATTGTCTGGAAATAAAATAGTTACCTCTGCTTTTTTCTGGGTTCCTGTTGCATTGAATACTGTTTTCCATCCTTTGACTTTTAATATATGAGTTTTATTTGAGTCAGATGTGTGTCTTGTATACAGAATATTGTGGGATCTTGTTTCTTGATCCATTCTGTCAACCTGTTTCTTTTGATATTTGAATTGAGGCCATTTACATTTGTGGATATCACTGATATATACTAGCTTCACTTTGCCATGTTGTGCTACTGTTGTTAGTTTCCTGCTTTTCTCCCTTGTTTACTTTCTTGTCCAGCCTGGTGATTTCTTTCTGTTGTTGTTCTGGATATTGTGGTCATTTTTATCTCTACCTGAGATGCCCTTCAGCACTATTTCTGAGGTTGGTTTGGTGGATATGAATTTCTTTCATTGTTCTTTGTCATGGAAGTATCTTGTTTCTCCATTAAATTTGAAAGACAATTTTGCTGGGCACGTCATTCTGGGTTGAAATTTGTTTTCTTTTAAGGCTTGAAATACTTCACTCCAAGCGTGTGTTAACCTGAAGGTTTGTGCTGAGAAGTCTGCTGTGCTTCTAATAGGCTTTCTTTGATAAGTGAGTTGTGTATTTGCTCTATCAGCTTTTAGTATTCTGTTTTTATGCTGTATGTATGAGATCTTAATTATCATATGTCTGGGTGTAGGTTTGTGTTGGTTATGACTGTGTGGCATTCTATATGCCTCACTTATTTGTATATCTGATTTCCCCCCCATGTTTGGGAAATTTTCTGTCATTATTTCTGTGAACAGCTTAGCTATATCCTTTACATTGTCTCCTGCCTCCTCATTAATGACTATTACTCTAACATTGTTTCTCCTGGCATCATCTTATCACTGTGGGATTCTAATTTCATGCTGCTTTGTTGTTTTTATAAGTTCTGTCCTTTCAAGTTTGCTATCTGCAATCCAGTCCTCAAAGTCAGAAATTCTTTCCTCAGCTTCATTTCAAGGGCTTTGTAGGCTTTCAATACAATATTTTCTATCTTGAATATCTCTTTCAATGTGTTTCATAGATTCTGCTTGTTTTCTGCATTGTTCATTCAAAGTTTCAATTAATTTCCCATGCTCTTGTAGTTTCTTATTTCTTCTCTAGCTATGTTGATCAGCTCATTTACTAAGGTTGTTACTTTTGTCTTTACATAAGACATTTTTTCTAACTTGAGTTCCTCTATAGCCTCATGGATTTGTTTCTTTACTTCATTTGCTATCTTTTCAGAGATTTCTGATGTTTGAAATTTAGGGTCTTCAATTTCATTATTACCTGCACTTGCCCCTGATGGACTAGATTTTCGGGATTGCATTTTGCCTTTTTGTTTAGTCATTTTCACCATTTGGGTAAGTTTGTGGTCTTTTTATTCCAACAGTCACAACTTTCTGTAGTGTGTGTTTCAGGGTTTTACTGTGTGGTTGATGTTTGTCAAATTGCTGCATACCACAATGAAGAGGAGATCCAGTACCCTGAATTCCTCCTACCATGCCTGTTGGGTGAGTCCTACATTCTTTCTGGGCTAACTAGTCCAGAAGTATGGATGTAGGGCAACACTTAGTTCCAGCTGTTGTTATATCTTCAGTTTGTGGCAGATCACCAGGTCTCCCTGGCTATAGTGATTGTGTCAGCTGAGGCCCTGCTGTGTCTCTGGGGGTCTCACAAGTTCTTTTAATTTCCTCTAAGTTGGGGCAGGGTGATATTGGCACACTCCTCAACCTGTCTGATGTTCTCTATGTAGGGGGAGGAGCTTACCCACTCTCTTGCCAGGTTATCCAATTTCTTATACTTGTAGGGAATTCTGCCCCTATTTACCCACTGCAGACCTCTATTTTATGGGGCAAACTCACCACACTGACTGAAGCTTGATGAGTTCTTCTGTCTGGGTGAGGGGTTCCTGAGTCTTTCATGGAGCCAGCATGGTAGTTCCCTCTAGTCCAATATTCCCAGTGGAAAGGCAGCTCCAGAAAATGTGGTCTCAGGCAGCTCAGGGCCTCCAAAACCAGTCTCTGGGATGTTCCTTTCAGTCGAATTGTGGGCCCAGCAGTCCCAGGCAGATCAGGCCCTCAGCTGCCGGTCCCGTGATGTTCTCTGTGGGCAAAAGAAGGGCCTAACAGTCCCTAACAGCCTTGGAGAGTGCCACTCCCCGTGATATTCTCTGTAGGTGACAGGCAGGTCTTGCTGTCCCCAGCAGAGTGCCGGTCTCCACAATGTTCCTTGTGGGAGAAGGGCGGGCCTAGCAGCCCCCAACAGCCCCAGAGAGGGCTGGTCCCCACAGGGAAATTCCATCACAAGAGACTATCACTTGCCAATGTGATCCCAATATTGGTTTGATGTGTTAAAAACAGTACCTCATTCCTATTGTGTGCAGTAATATGTAATACAGATGTGTAATTTTTTTCTACCTTATTTTACTAATAAAATAAACATATTTCAAAATTAGAAAGCTGTCAGTAGTAAAACAACAATGTGTTGCTGTTTAGTGTATCATTTGTACAACTAGATCAAACCTAAATGTTAAAAACAAGTGAATTACAAGAAAGTAAATAAAATATACTCACACATGATAGATACCCTCTGAATATGAGAAAGTTTGCCTTCCTTTTTTTTTTGAGGACACAAATGTAAAGCTGATGAAAATCTGTACAACCAATTTAACTCTGAACCTAGTAAAAAAACTTAAAAGGATAAACAAAGTCCTGCCTCTTCTTGTTTTAATAAAGACACTGGGACTGTTAGGAAGTATGTTCTGTCTCAATGCTCACAAAGAGTACCAGAACAAAACTCAGTATTCTTGAAAAGATACTAGAAGAATCTGACAATTTTGGTTGCTGGAGCAAAATATTTTGCTACTGGCTGCCTTATATCACAGGAAATTAACATCAATAAGGATTAAAGTAAATTTGATTGGTGAAGACACACCCAACCCAGTACAGGGACCCACCACCATCATGGAAGCCCACGGACCATGGGAAGTCAGGAGTCACAACCATCACCTCTCTATCTCCCTGGAAAACATTAGTTTGGAGAAAGCCAGGTGCCTGGCCCTTTCTCTCACACAGTGGGAAGGGAAACCAGCATGGAAAGAGCCCATCCCTAGGCCTCCATCCCTAGCTCCTCTGGAGGAAGCCAGGAAAATGACAAGACAAAGGAGCAAAGTGCACTCTGAAACCTTCATTCAGTTCAAAACAAGTCCAGTAGACATACACATACAATAAATGGGAAGCCACACACCACAGTTTTGAGATAATAGAAACTGAAGTAAAAAAAAACAAAAGAAAACAGAACAGAAATAATATCTCAGGTTAAAAAAAAAAGAAATGTCAACCATAAAGAAATAATTGCTTAGCATATCTAAAGAGAATAAATAAAAATAGAGGTAAATAGGAAAATGGTGGAAACCATGAATCAACAATATAGGAAAGAATTAGAATACATTCAACTTATCCAAAGAAATACACAGGACATTAAAAATTCCATTGAAGGTATCCACCTCTCTAGGTCAGGGGATTGTGCCCCGGGGGTTCTGCTGGCCCCAGTTCTACATGCCCAGCTTCTGCTTCTCAACTTAGGGAGCCAAGAGCCTGCAGGAGAGTTGGGATTGCCCGAGCTGATTCCCAGTGCCCTGGGGAGAGTTGGAGACCTACCCTCTAGGCGTTTGAGTTTCTCAGGAGCAACTGGGAACACTGGACTAGGCCCAGCAAATTCCAGGGCCTCAGGCCACCATGCCCAGTGGCCTTCTTTCAGTTCAGCAGGTGGACACCTTGCAGGAAGACTCTAGGCCCATTTGGGCTGGCCTGGGGAGAGCTTAAGGCCAGCACTGCCAGCGGCTGAGTTCATATCCACACCTCTAGGAAAGGAGATTGTGCTTAGGGGTTCCCTGGCCCCAGTTCACCATTCCCAGTTTCTGTATCTCAATTTAGGAAGCCAAAAGCCTGCAGGAGAGCTGAGACTGCTCCAGGAGCTGAGGGTGCAGGAGGTGATTTGTGACACACCCAGAGAAAGCTTTGGAACACCACTCAAAGAAAGGAAATAAAAATAACAAAAGGAAAGACCAAAAGGTAGGCTCAAATCTCCAGCCCATCCAGAGAAAGCCTAGGAGCCATGTACATAGAAGAAAATAGAAGCCATACACCTGAAATGTCTGCAATGATATCAACTGAAATAAAGAAGCAACTAGGGGAAGCTATGGAGAAATTCAAGTCAGAAATAATTGCCCAGGTTAAAGAAGAAACAATAAAAATAGTGAAAGAAATAGTGAACACATCTAGTTAAGACACAGCTAAAAAATTAGAGGAACAAGGCAAACAGATAGAATCCCTGAGTGAACACTATAAGAAACAAACAGAATACATAGAGCAGATTCAAAGAGATATACAGGAAATCAAAAATTCTATTGAAAGCTATAAAAACTGCCTCAATAAAAGTAAAGACCTGGAAGATAAGATCACAGCTAGTGAACAGTAAAGGAAAGATGTTTTAAAAATAACAAAGAATCAGGGCTGGGGGTTTAGCTCAGCGGCTTAAGCACCTGTCTCGCAAGCATGCGGTCATGAGTTTGATCCCCAGCACTAAAAAGACAAAAAAGAAAAGAAAAATAAAGAAAACAAAAATAACAAAGAATCAGGAAATAACAATTCAACAGCTGCACGATGATGCAAAGAAAAATAACATGAGATTAATAGGGATAAATGAAAAAGAAGGAGACAGCTCAAATGATATAAAGAGGCTACTTACAGTAGTAATAGCTGAAAATGTCCCAAACATGAGAATGGAAACTGACATTTGGATTAGTGAAGCATAAAGAACTCCAAATAGCCAAAATCAAAATAAAACTATACCCAGAAACATGATAGTCACCATCCCAGAAATCCACCATAAGAACAGAATACTAAAAGCTGTTAGAGAGAAAAGACAGATCACCTATAAAGGAAAACCTATCAGAATCATGGCAGACTTCTCAACACAAACAATGAAATCAATGTGAATATTTTAAAAAAGATATTTTCAGAAATAATAAGAGAAAATTTCTGCAGCATGGGAAAATATGTTATGAAAAGACAAATGAAGCACTCTCGGACCCATAGAGTGGCCTGGGCTGTTTGGATCGAAAGTCTGCGCAGACCTGAATCTCGGCGTGACTGTTTGGGACTGGTAGGCCCGCCCTTCATCCGAAAGGAACTGCCTGGAGATCGGCATCTGGGCCAGGTCTGTTTGGGCCCGTAGACCTGCACTTCACCCCCAGGAAGTCTCCCAGAAAGCAGGATATCGGCCTGTCTCTTTGGGACCCGAAATTCTCGGACCCACAGAGTGGCCCGGGCTGTTTGGGTTGGGAATATTGTGGAGACTCACATCTTGGCCAGGTCTGTTTGGGACCAGGAACTTTTCAGAAACCAACATTCTGGCCTGACTCTTTGGGACCTGTAGGCCCTTCATCGCAGGGAACCTCCTGGAGACCTGCCTGGGACAAAGCACTCTGGCCTGGCCTGCCTGAGATTCCACAGGCTCCAGGGTGGCCACACCCAGCATTTTCCTTACAACTTAGGGAGCCAGGAGTCCACAGAGGGGAGTTAGGACCCTGTGAGGAGGCCAAGAGCCTGTGGGGGAGCCACTGCCCCTCCAGGAACTGAAGGTGTAAGAGGTAATTTGCCACACGTGCAGAGAAAGCTTTGGAACACCGCTCAAAGTAAGGAAATACAGAAAAATGACAAAAGGAACACCAAAACGCAGGCTCAAAGCCCTAGCCCTCCCCAAGAAAGCTTAGAAGCTGTGTACATAGAAGATAAAAGAAGCCATACACCTAAAATGTTGGAAATGATATCAAATGAAATAAATATGCAAATAGGGAAAGCTATGGAGAAATTCAAACCAGAAATACTTGCCCAGGCAAAAGAAGAACTGAAAAAAACAGTGAAAGAAATAGTGAACGCATCTAGTGAAAACATAGCTATAAAATTAGAGGAATAAATCAAACAGATAGAATCCCTCAAAGAACAATATAAGAAACAAACAGAATGCATAAAGCAGATTCAAAGAGATATACAGGAAATGAAAAATTCTATTGAAAGCTGTAAAACCACCTCAATGAAAGTGAAGACAGAATTTCAGACCTTGAAGATAAGATTGCAGGCAGTGAGCAGGAAAGACAAGATCTATTAAAAATAACAAAGAATCAGGAAATAACAATTCAACACCTGCAAGATGATGCAAAGAAAAATAACATAAGATTAATAGGGATAAATGAAAAAGAAGGGGACAGCCCAAATGATATCAAGAGGATATTTACAGAAGTAATAGCTGAAAACTTCCCAA